>RQTK01000824.1:106446-116688 GCA_003991915.1 Elysia chlorotica
AGACAGACAGACAGACAGACAGACAGACAGACAGACAGGCAGGCAGACAGACAGACAAACAGCCAGCCAGGCAGCCAGGCAGCCAGCCAGACAAACAGACAGGCAGACAGACACACACAGACAGACAGACAAAAAGCACCTTTCTTTATGATTCAGTAAACAAAACCTAAGGAGTGATTTTGATTGACACATCTATGTAGAACAGCCAAGAGCAGTGATTGGCGAGAGGTGTTGGTTGAATGGTTAAGCCACGCCTACTTCTCGCTGATTGGGCCGTGGTCTAAGCGTCATAACAGGTCCGTATGATATCTCAGACCGTGGTCTGTCCACTCTCGCGTAACATAAAAACTGCGGGAGGGGAGAGGGATACTTAGGAGACGTTAAACCCGGAGAGAGAACGAAGGGATGATGGTTGAATGGTCAAGTTTTTAACTGCCACAGATTTCTATGAAATATAAATCTATGGTAACTTCCCAGATATCCACTCTCGCGTAAAGTAAACACTGCTTTCTTCCTGTAGTGTAGGGGAGAGGAGAGGAGTGTTGGTTGAATGGTCAAGCGAGATTGAGCCTACCCACAGATAGAAATCTATGAGCCTACCTAACCCTTCTCGCGTAACGTAAACACTGCTCTCCACCTGTAATGTTGTTTGAATGGTCAAGTCAGTAACTTCCCAGATAGAGTCAAGTATATATCCACTCTCGCGTAACGTAACAACTGCCTTCCACCTGTAATGTTGTTTGAATGGTCAAGTCAGTAACTTCTCGATAGGGCCTACCTGTCCACTCTCACGTAACGTAAACACTGCTTTCCACCTGTAGCGGAGGGCAGAGGGGTGTTGGTTGAATGGTCAAGCCGCGCCTACTTCCCAGATAGAGCTTTGTACATTTACATCCAAGATAATCACACACCCCGGTTTGGTTTGGTTGGTTGGGTTTTAACGTCCAACGTCAGCAACACACACCCCGGTAGATCTGTCGCCGTATAGGACCCCCAGGGGAACCTAGGAGACGTTAAACCCGGAGAGAGGGAGAGAATTCTCTCCCTCCCTCTATAGAGAACATCCCGATAGATTGATTACTTAATAAATAAAACATTTTAACAGTTATGATATTCTAAGCTAAGCCATTTCTTATGGCAAGGCACTACTCTCTGGTCTATCGGTGGACCAACTAAATAAACTTCAAAAAGTTCAAAATCACGCGGCCAAGGTAATTTTCAAGAAAAAGAAAAATGAGCATGTAAAGCCCCTATTGAAATCATTACATTGGTTGCCCGTGAAAGAAAGAATTGAATACAAGATTGCTATAAGTGTTTTTAAATGCTTAAACAATTCGGCCCACAATATTTACAAGAACTTTTGCACCTTAATCTGAGCAAGGCATCTCGCTCTTTAAGATCTACAAATGACAAAACTTTACTCTTTACGCCTAAAACTAATTTTAAATCATTTGGCGACCAATCATTTCAGTTTCAGGGACCACATGTTTGGAATTCTTTTCCACGAGAGATTAGGGAGAGTGCAAGCCTCGAGACCTTTAAAAAAGATCTGAAAAGTCATCTTTTTAAACGTGTTTTCAGTTCTTAAGTTCCTATTTTACTTGTTTTTACCTGTCGGTCTTTTACGTAGATTGTATAATTCAATTCCATTTACACTAGTTATTAAATCTTGCATCTGTCTGTGCATAATTAGTATCGGTTTTAAATGGTAGCGCTTTTGTTTACCTGTGACTCTCGTGACAGAGATAAGGTTTCAATTTTAATTCATTAATTTTTGTTCATGTAACAGATTTGCTGGTGATGGTGGTAATCTGTTAGGCTCTGTTTGTCTAGGGGTATTAAAAATATTGACAGCCAATCACACGACTCGTCCACAGAAAATAAATCCGAAGTCCGCAAGTAACAATTGCACACTGTTTAATCCAACAAAAGGGTTATACTTTACAATGTTTGTAGGACGGCTCAATAGTACAATTACTGGAGTTTCAATGTAGACTCTGGAAAACAATGTTGACTCTTGAAATGTTGACTCTTCAAATGTGGACTCAATAGATAGATAGACAGACAGATAGAGAGATTGAGGCACAGTATGTGACAAAAACAAAAACAAAACAAAGCAAAAAGTTGTTAAACACAGTTGTTCAAAAAAAAAAAAGAAGAAGATTCAAATCCGGATTGATCGTCAGACAAAAAAAAACAACAAACAATGCCCACAAGATGTTTCCACTCTGATGCCACTCTCATCCCTTCTTAGGCAAACTGGCCTTCAGATACAAGAGTGAAACAGAATTTATTTAACCCTGTGCTAGATTCCCGTTTTCACCGAGGAGGCAAAACTGACATTATAAACCATTTAGGCTTTCATTGATAATGCAAACGAAGAGGAAGAGAAAACCGCCTTCCCATAATAATTATAGACCGAGATACCTTATTTTTTTACGTGAAGACAAACAAAATGAAATGGTATCCCCGCCCTGTCTCGTGTGTGGCAGCACATAAAATTGTCAGACGTCCGTCTTGGGGCCCGTCCACGATATAGCCTATAGTTGCTGATGTTGGACGTTAAAACCCAACCAACCAACCAACCACCCCTTCTTAGGCAAACTGGCCTTCAGATATAGGGGTTAAACAAAATTTAACCCAGCACCAGATTCCCGTTTTCACCAATGAGGCAAAACTGAAGTTATTAAACACTTGGGCATATTGAAAATGAATGCAAACGAAGAGGAAGAAGAAGCCGTCTTTCCATAATTATAGACCAAGATACCTTACTTTTTTTTTACCTGAAGACAAACAAAATGATGTCATTTAAAAGTACACAGTATAATATTTGTCCATACAAGTTTCTTATTGCAATAAAATTAATTGCCTAGAATCCTGAGTGTGTGTGAGTTGGTTTGATAACACCCAACGCTAATATCAAGGCTATATCGTAGGTAGGTCCCAAGACTAACGTCTGACACTTTTACGCGCTGCCACACAGCGACAGTATGGGTATACCAAGACTCCTGTCTTCGAAAAAAATTTAGTTCTTAACTACGTCAATTTTTTAGATCTATTTTACGACTGCTCATCACTGAAGTTATAATAAACTGAAGTGTAATAGGAAAAAGCTAATAGAAACGTTATTACTGTGGGGCCCGGGTTTTAACTCATCAAATTAAATTTAAACTTCTCAGGTATCAGAATCTCAAGTCTCTTCCTAGCTTCCTTCTATTAATTTTGACAGAACTGACAAGAAACTTTAAATTAAAAAAAAATCGATCTAGATGAGTGACGATCTTATTATAATTATTTATCGAACTCAGACCACACTAAAAGAAGGCAAGGGATCAGGGTGGGAGCGGAAAAAGAAGTATTCAAAAAGGATAAAATATTGTTAAGACAAGAATAGTTAATACGAGCAGAAACAAAAAATAAAAAAGCAAGGCTCCAGGGGGATTCGAACCCTCGACCTTCTGCTTACTAGGCAGACGCTCTAACCAACTGAGCTATAGAGCCGCTTGCAATGACAGCAAATAACATTGTATATAAACAGAATAATTATATAATTTAATTGCGTTGAAAACTCAACACTTTTCTTTTCTTTTAAAAAGCCTTTTGAATTTCTGTTTTTGCTCATTGGGACTGTTTCCTCCCAAAATAGTTTAAAACCATTTGAGAGGGCTATTGAAAACTTATTTTGTTTATGAGGAGAGGCAACAGATTTCTATTATTAGACATTTGTCGGGGTGGGTGGTTGCTTGCAAGGCCAATAACTCTCATACTCGTTACAAATGAAAACAAAATGGCTTCGAGTGATATCGACTATCACGCAAGAAATCTATTGCGGCTTGCCAGATCACTTTCAGCCATTAAATCTGCACCATGGAGTCAGGTGAGTTTAAATGAAGTAGTTGCAAACATAATGATTACTAAATTATAGGAACGCCCAAATCTTCAAAAGCAATCTTGCTTCTAGAAAGTCTAGATCCTAGATATCTCAAGGTTCTCCAAGGATCCCGTTCGCATCTAAAAAAAGAAAAGGACAAAATAGCAAGGATCAAAGAAAAACATTTTACTGCACCTATAAGGCTCTATCCATTTGAAAACCAAAAGAAAAAAAATGTAAATCAATCTTTGATCTAGATCTATTTTTAATGTGAAATATCTTTTGATTTTTCGGAGACATGCCCCTTGTTATTAGCATTTATACAGTGGAACACACTTAAACTGTAAAAACAAAATTTCGGTTTAAACGTGTTCCACTGTAGTTAAAACAATGTTAACTACAATTTGAAACTAATGAATTTTTTTCCTGGCACTCTTAAAATTTGTTTTGAACTCATACTTTCTAAGATTTATATTTTATTATATTTTCTATATTATTATTGAGAGGATTTATTAAGATCTAAATCTAGACTCAATAATGTTTTTTCAAGTAAAAAATCACATGTATTTATAAAATAAACCTAGCCTTTAAAATTTAAATATTTTGGTTTTTGATAATTTCAGAACCCATAATTGATGCTATGGATGTAAAATCATGTTTGTAACAGTTATCTGTAAGATTTGATTTTTTTCCTGCCTGTCTGTCCCAAGGTTTTTAATCCAATTCTAACGAAATTTGCAGGTTTCGCGTCTGATGTCTATGTGCCCAAACCACAACAACTTCACAGGCTCGCTTGTGCTGGATTGCAGGGGACAGAATGCCATCATAGCTCTGGGCGTCTATCTCCTAGAGTCTGGGCTTCAGGTAAACAGTGGAATAGCCGTAGCTTGTAACCACGAAGTGATAAATTCTTTATTGAAAATAAACTATTAGGGAACCAGAAAATAAATGATCACTCCCCCTGTACTGCCTCTTGAGTCTGAGAAGAGACTTTTAGAATTGTTGTCTTTGATTTAAACACTCATATGCTTCTATAGTTTTTGTTAGCATTGCTATTTATAATCTCTTACTAGGGTATGTCATGTATCTGAAGGGAAGGTCGCATTTAGGTTTTTTTCTGACTGCGAAATTGCAAGAAATAGTCTCTAGATTTTAATTTGAGCTTCCAAATATTTTGACTTCAATTGATTTCACCCATTTTTTTTTTTTTTAATCTTTTCATGATGAATCATTTCAATCTTAATCCTAGACAACAGTTCTTGCTCTAAGGATGTGCATTTTAAATCAAAATCGCTATACAATTATCTGGGTCATGGCTTTTTAGCTGTTCCCTTTTAATTTAACCCGCCCCCCTTTTCTCCTCTTTTTTTTTTATTGATTTCCTTATTTCATTTTTATGATGTTTTTTTCCCCAGCACAAAGACGTCATTATAAAGTACTTACTGATGATCTTGGAGAAAATGCCAAACTCCGACTGGGCAGATGGACCAAGGGGCATAAATAAATTCAGTAAGTGGTTAACAGTGATGCCAGTTTTCTGTAAATTTACATAATGATTGTTTGGATTTTACAATACTATCCCTGACCCACCCATCCATATGTTGAGCTTGAATTCCAAAGAGTCTTAGACGGTGTGCTTTAACTTAAGCTTAGCTTGATACATGCAGAAAAATAATGTTAGTAACTAAGTAAGCATGATATGGGACCATTTGGATTAGGAAGCACAATTGTTTTATTTTGTTAGTGACACAATGTTAGTAACACAACTCTGGGCATATAATGTTTTGTGGTTTAACAATATATACTACACTGCTTTGTAACATGAAAAATTTAAATTTCAAGTACCCCCCCCCCCCCAGAAATTTTGGCATCACAAGTTTAAATTGGTGAAGACAACAAGATTAAATAAATTGTTGCTGTATTAATACATCAATTTCCCATGTTGATTAAAGGCCAATCGACCTAAACAATGAGTTATCTTTTCATTGGTAGTTATAGGCATAGTTTATCTTCTAGCTAACAGATTTACTGATAGAAATGAAAAGGCTTATTAACTTTGGTAAATTTTATTTAGGGAGCAGTAAAATTTATGTCAACAAATTCTATAAATTGACCAAGCACTGCAATGGAACATTTTTGTATATATTTTTTTGTGTTTTGTTTTGTTTTTGTTGTTTTTTTGGTTGATTTAGTAAAAATATATAACTGCATTGATTTAATTTGTCAATATTGGAATAAAGAAATATTTGCATTGAATTGTATTTCTTTTTTTCACTTTAGATTTGCCGACAGCTGAATGTTTTAGCTTTTGTCTCAACACAATTCTTTGTGATGTGGCTTTTCGACTTCCTGAGTACAAAGACAAGGTATTTGAACAATTGCTACTTTAATAAAAAAAAGACGATTTTTATATTTTAATTTTATATATATATGTCTGTGTTAAACAAAATGGCCTCATTCTATTTTTGTAACCCACCTTGTACATATAATAATAATCCTGAGCTTATATTTGGAATATTTTTGCTAGATAATAAGACAAGACTATGAAACGCAGCATCTTAATAACCCTATTGGCCACAATAATTACATGCTTTGTAGAAATAAAAGTTAAAAAATTATCCCTTTTTCGGAAATTTGTTTTACTTTTTCTCCTCTACACAATCTTACCTGCTATTACTTTTAGAAAAAGAACAAAGGGGAAAATAAAATTGACTTTCAATTTACACACACACAAGAAAAGGTAATTTAACTTTTGAAAAAATCTCTAAGTTCTTCAATGTTCCTTCGACCACCTCTCATTCTTTTCTTCTGTTTTTCTAGATAATTTTTGCACAGCTGAATGTGTTGGACAACATGACCTCGCTGTGTGAGCAAGCGTCGGGTCATGTGACTGGTGAGTAAACTAATGGTTGGTTGGTTTAACGCCCAACAGCAGCACTATATAGGCTTTATTGTAGACGGGCCCCAAGACGGACGCCTGACCATTTTATGTGCTGCCACACACGATACAGGGCGGGGATACCATGACTCCTGTCTCAGCCGGTCACATTATACTGACACTGACCCAACCAGTAGGGAACGCAACAGCCAGGATTCGAACTCGGGACCTTTTGCGTCGGAAGCCGATGTTCTACCCCTGGACCACCGCCCCCCCCTAGTAAACTAATGGAGTGCCAGGCATAGCTTGTCTCATGTTGGATCAGTTTCAAAGGGCTCCGTACATACAGGCCGAATTTTGGAATTGAACAAATTTTTATATTGAATGTCAAACTGAACTGTGCCTTCTCTGATATTTTTTTTTCACATTTAGTATCAGTTTGCCAACATTGTTAAGTTGGCTGATGTGCGGATGAAAAAATGATTTCATTTAGCAATTTGAATAAAAAATACTATGCCTTTTCTGATTATTTGGCGGTATTAGGATAGTTTGACAATATTGATGTGTGGATCAAAAAGTGAGTTCTTAGTATCTCAATTTAATCTAGCTTAATTAAACCTTTTAAAATAGATTTGATCACTTTAATCACACCTTGTTAAGTTGTTTACATTGACTGCTAGGCTTTAGTTGGCCTCAATCAGATCTCATCTAATCTGCCTAAGTCTAAGTCTCTTGGTCTGTAGAGAGTTTGGTTCCATGATCAAAATCTATGATTTATATTGTTTTCAGTATATGCTACAACCGCAAAGAGTCGAAGTATGGTTGTTCTTCTCATCTGGTCTCATTGAGTTTGATGTTACGTGAAATACTTGTGGCGGCACATATTTTAACCTGATTAACCAAGCAAAAAAAAAAAGATTGTTTTTTGTTTTTTTTTTCTTTCATGGAAAAAATTAACGAAGTAATATTTTGACCAGGAATTTCTTTGAAACCAGTTTTTAAATTATGAAACAAAATTTCAAGAAAAGCTGACAAGTTTTCTGCATCAGACTAATGAGAACAGATTTTTTTTTTTTTTTTTTTTTTACTTTTGGTTTGTTTTTGTTTTTGCTTTGTTTTCTTATAGAATTTTTTTAAAAGCTGAGCTTTTTATATATCTTTATAAAAACAAAAAAAAATTTATTCTTGAAATCTTTTTCTTTGCTTTCTAAAAAGGTTTTATTTCATGAGCGAGTTTTAAGTCCTTTTCAGAGTTTTACAGTTATAGAAGTTCAACAGTTTTTAGTTTTCCACTTGTATTATTTCTTGTTTTCTGAATTATTTATTTTTTATGAACCAAACTCTTCTGAACAAACTATTTGTACACATGTACACAATGAGCCAACATTAGCGACAGAGTTCTTATTGCTTCCCTGTTTTCTTTTTTTTTGTTTTTTTTTTTTTTTATAGGTCTACTGATTCCTCTACTTTTGTCTGTATCTGTCTATCTTTGTATCTTGCTGACTCATTATCTAACTCTTTCAGTCCCAAATGTGTCATAAGAAGATTCGAAACCTAAGACAATTTTTTGTTCTTCTATTTTTCATCTTTTTTTTTTTTTTTTGCAACTTTTGCACTCATCATTTTAATGCTACAGTCTCAACTCTAATCATTCATACATTTTTTGTTTGGATTGCTGTGGATGTTGCAGGTGGATCATGTTTTGGTCTGTTTTCACTTCACCTGAAGTGGTCTCAGCCGTCTCCCGCACAGCTAGGTTTGGCCAACTCGCCACTTAGATGTCTTTTCTTTGCTTTCTCAGCGCAATGGTTCCTCTTTCACCTCCGAAGATTTTTTCAAACTTGCTTGTAGGCGCGCTTTAGGAGATAAATGTGATTTTTTAAAATCGTTACAGTACTATATTATTGTCATTATTATTATTATTATTATTATTATTATTATTATTATTATTATTATTATTATTATTATTAATTATTATTTTTTATCATTATTATTAATATTATTATTATTATTATCATTATTGTTAATATTATTATTATTGTCAAGGCGAATGCGATTTCACCAAAAGTCTGATACTTATCTGTAATTTCGTTCAAGACTCAAAAGTGTTTTGAATGGCTCATCTCTGAACTCAGAATTTTAAAACCTTGCTTGAAGGCGTGCTTTAGGAGATTAATGTGATTTTAATTATTATAAATAGAAAATGAAATTTCACAAAGAGCTTTGTTGCGTATTTGGATACATGAGTTCTGTTCAAGAATCAAAAGTGTTTTGAAGATAGTTCTATATGAGTAAACATTTCTCTGATCAATTAGTCAATTTTTGTGCACTGTAAAGCATAAATTGCTACTAGTAGAATCACTATTGCTTTCTAAGCCTCCAAGAACCTAAAACAGAGCACATGTCTTCGAATTAATTCAAATAAAACTTTGTGAAATATCATTCCCTATAAGCTAAGCATTTCACCACCCAGTTGTATAATGTCTTATTAACCCTTTCCCATCTAGTCGCACACACGTTGTGCGCATTGATATGCTTTTGTGCTAGTACCTTTTTGTATTGATCTGCACAACTTCCATTTCGAAAAAATAAAAATCAAAGCAATTACCTTATAGTTATAATAATTTTAAAATTTCCCCCCAAAATAGTGCGCACTCAAGGAAACGGCCTAAAATCAGCAATGTGAAGAGATAAATCTCATGGCATTATACAACTAATGTGAATGTTTGAAGTTAATCTTTGTCACATCTGATGTGTTATATCAATATTTTTTCCCTTTCTTACCGTCACAGTTTTTATCCAGCCATAATATTTTGAGCAATGCTTTTTTAAAAAATCTTTGTTCTGTTGTATTTTACATTTGGTTTGTAGGAAGACAGGTTTTTGTTTTGTTTTTTATCTTTCATGAATTTTGTTTTTCCTGCAAGTCAACTCATAAACTGTGACAGAACAGGAAAAAATCTAAAAGAGTGCAGATTATTGCATCAGACCTTCTCAAGAGCTTTCTATTATTTTGAGAAACTGTGCCACTATAACAAAACTATGCAAAGATATCGGACTATGTTCAGGACCGCTTTCTAGCTAATTTTCCGCCCTCCTCCCCCCCCTCCCCCCCCTCCCAGAGAAACTGTGCCTGCGGCAAATCCCGCTGCTCCTCGGCCTGGCCAGATCCATGGGGCGGTCCAGCGACGAGGATCTCTCCCTCATCTCGTACCTCCTCACCGTGCACGAGATCCCTCCGACGTCGGAGGCAGCCTCGCTGGGGCAGCGGTACAACCACCAGTCGCCCGAGAGCCCGCACTACGCCACGCCCGGCGCGACCACCGCCGGCTACTCCGGCCGCATCTCGAGCAAGAGCATGGGCAGCAGGAACGGGCTGGGCTCCGGCACCCTGTCAAGGGGAGGCCACTTCAACACGTTCCGGTCGATCCTGCCGCGCACGCTGAGCACGGTGTTTGTCCAGGGAGACGTCGCGGCGACGGGGATGGGGTCC
>RQTK01000824.1:117555-137590 GCA_003991915.1 Elysia chlorotica
CCCCCCCCCCGCTCCTCTCTCAGAGAAACTGTGCCTGCGTCAGATCCCGCTGCTTCTCGGCCTGGCCAGATCCATGGGGCGGTCCAGCGACGAGGATCTCTCCCTCATCTCGTACCTCCTCACCGTGCACGAGATCCCTCCGACGTCGGAAGCAGCCTCGCTGGGACAGCGGTACAACCACCAGTCGCCCGAGAGTCCGCACTACGCCACGCCCGGCGTGGCAACCGCCA
The DNA here is from genome assembly GCA_003991915.1 of Elysia chlorotica. NCBI lineage: Eukaryota > Metazoa > Mollusca > Gastropoda > Plakobranchidae > Elysia > Elysia chlorotica. The sequence goes on from RQTK01000824.1 coordinate 117,786, forward strand.
GCTACTCCGGCCGCATCTCGAGCAAAAGCATGGGCAGCAGGAACGGGCTGGGGTCCGGCACCCTGACAAGGGGAGGCCACTTCAACACGTTCCGGTCGATCCTGCCGCGCACGCTGAGCACGGTGTTTGTCCAGGGCGACGTCGCGGCGACGGTGATGGGGTCCACGGACGGGATTGGAGACGGGGCCGGGGAGAGGAAGCCCAGCTACAGGGACAGGTGAGGGCCGTTTGTGTTGTGAGGCAACCGACGGTGAATCAGGCGTAAGTCAGGAAATTGTACCTTTGGAGTTAAACTAAGCAGTGCGTTAAGGTGTATCAAATGTATTTTAATAATAATAATAATAATTTATTGCATTTCTATTGCGCATTTCCAAAATTTAAATTCTGCTCAATGTGCAGTATGGGGTTTTATGGGGTTGAAAAATCACAACTCTACCATTTCTGCAAAATCTGCAATTAATTTTTTTTTTTTTTTATCTTTCCTTGATGCAGGTCTCTCCTTTCCCTTGCTTAACACTTCAATGGCCCGCTTCTTTTTTTAGCTTATATTGTGAAAATTGTTGCAAAATCTCTAATTGGCCTGTACTTGATCTTTCTGTAACGCAGGTCCCCCACCCCTATAAGCTTAACACTTCAATGGCCGCTTCTTTTTTTAGCTTATGATCAGCGAAAGTTGTTGCAAAATCTCTAATTGGTCTGCACTTGACCTTTCTGCATTGCAGGTCTCCCTCCCCACTGGATAGTTCAAACAGAGACGTGAGCAGTAACGTGAGCTATCTCAGTGGTCCCAGCGAGCCTCGAGAGTTCTTCCCCCACACCATCTACTTCAACAAGATTGCTTCTAGTTTTACCAGGTAAGACAAACTTAGGGGAGCGCGGTGGTCCTGGGGTTGAACATGGGCTTCTGACGCAAAAGGTCCTGGTTCGAGTCCTGGCAATTTCGCTCCCTACTGGTTGGGTCGGTGTCAGTATGTGATCGGCTGAGACAGGAGTCATGGTATCCCCGCCTTGTCTCGTGTGTGGCAGCACATAAAATTGTCAGACGTCAGTCTTGGGGCCCATCCACAAATAGCCTATATAGTGCTGATGTGGGACGTTAAACCAACTCAACTCAACTCAGCAAACTTAATTTCATTTTTTTAACCCTTTCACATGCCATGATTTAACCCATAGAAACCTGAGCTCAATGCTACCCTATACCTTGGCCTCCTGAGCTAAAAATAGGAAAAGAACATGGGTATAAAATGAAAGATGAATTCAAGCGATGTTGATGTTTAGTCAAATTTAAAATTAAGATATGAAAAAAAAATGGGGAAGTAGAACACATGATATTGATATTAATTGAATCCTGGTAAAGTGGGAATTCAGTTTCATAGGGTTCAGTCCTATTCCTTGTATGCGCACTATTATAGGGAATTTTACAAAATTATAAATTATAAAAGCCTTTTATGTTAACTATTTTAAAATGGAAGGTGTGCAGATCAATACAAAGAGGCGCTAGCACAATCGCATATAAATGCGCATATGCAATACAAAATACATGTGCATTTTACTAACACTAATTATTATTAGAACTTGTGTAAAACTTTGGCCTTGTCCATCTCAGAGAAGGCCCAGGGGGGCGCGGTGGTCCAGGGGTAGAACATCGGCTTCCGACGCAAAAGGTCCCGAGTTCGAATCCTGGCTGTTGCGTTCCCTACTGGTTGGGTCGGTGTCAGTATAATGTGACCGGCTGAGACAGGAGTCATGGTAACCCCGCCCTGTCTCGTGTGTGGCAGCACATAAAATTGTCAGACGTCCGTCTTGGGGCCCGTCCACAATATAGCCTATATAGTGCTGCTGTTGGACGTTAAACCAACCCAACCCAACCCCCAACCCAGAGAAGGCCCATCTTATCTCAGGACATAAGGACCGCTCACCTGTTGATTTATAATTTCTATTTGGTACAACAAGGCTGGTTTTATCAGCTGAAGATCTAAGCTGTCTCAGTTTTTAATATTATCTAGGCTGGATTCATCACTCTGCTTATAGAGTTTTTTAAATTCATTGAAAAACAATATTCGGTAAAGTATGCCATTTTTTCTTTCACTCGCGTGGCTCAGGACAAAACCGTGGGGCTTCGAGATCATCCCTGAGCAGGATCACCTCAAGTACAGAGAGGAACAGCTGGATCTGATTTTGCAAGTGGTAAGAGCTCAGTAGCTAAGTGCCTTCGATCAGGGTTGAAGAGAAGCCTTTGTCGCAGCAGTAAAAAGTTATTTAAAGAGAAGCCCTTATCACAGCAGTAAAAAGTTATTTAAAGAGAAGCCTCTGTCACATCAGTAAAAAGTTATTTAAAGAAATCTTTTTCTATGTGTCCTAAAATAAATGATTTTAGAGAGTATATGTATGTACAATTTTCTGGAAAGTCAAACTTTACTCACAGTAGTTTTACAGTTTATTCAGTTGGTCTCTTTATGGAGAAAAAGAGCGCTCTGGGTTTGTCTCCTAGGTTCCCTTGGGGACCTATACAGCAAAAATTATCTGGTTCTTTATAAAGACATACTTTTTGATATTTTTTTTTCAGAGTTGAAATATTTTCTACACAAGTTTTTTTTTTCTTCTAATATGCAGTAAAGTAGATATTAGAACATGGCAATTTTCGGCAGAGCTGTGATGTTCTTTCAACTCATAATGTTTGTAAAAATCCAGGCATGTACACTAGTTGCCTCACATTGTTATAAAGAAATTGACATAAACTTATACAAACGGACAGTGATAGCATTGCTGGGTGTCATTCGAATTAAACAGTGAGTTATCTTTGCATTGGTAGTTAAAGGCATAACTTATTTTCTAGCTAAAAAATTTACTGGCAGCAAAAAAAAAGGTTTATTTATATTTGATAAACAGCAGGTATTTTACAATTTTATTGAGATATTTTTTTGAAGTCAGGATTGAAAACTTCATTGATTTCATGAGTAAAAGCACATTATTTTTGTATTGTAAACATTGAATAATAAACTGGGCATAATTTTGGGTCCCCTGGTTTAAATCTTATTCTCTTCCACGTTCCCTCCTCCTTCATATCTCGGCCCCTTATTCTTACAGGCCAAGAGGATCCTCAAGAAGAGAGTGCTAGCTGGTCTGGACCATGTGCTCAAAGATGTCCTCACCTCTCTGGTAAGTGAATCAGATGGGTAGAACTTGTGGAAATGTAAACTTACACTTACAGTATTTTAATTGTTCATATATATTTATAAAAAAACATATATAAAGGTCTATTAACTCAAAAGAGTTACAGGGATTTTGTAAGAAGCCTTGTGAAAGCGTCAGATTTAAAAAAAGATTTTTTTCCAAAATTCCTATCTTTTTAACCTATAAAATAGAATAACAATTTTGAAGATTAGAAAACATCAGCTTCTTTTTTTTCTTTGAGCTAAAATGTCTACACTCACTCCTTCCATGACTGCCATGTGACTCAGTTGAGTAAATTTTTAGTAAGATGTCTGTTGTCCCGTGATAGAATGTTTTGTTTAGCGACTCAACAATGCTTTTTTCTTTTTTTTTTTTTTCACCTCCCACTTTGAGACTTTTATTCACTCTCTCTCTCTCCTCTGCTTACAACTAACCAAACCAAATCGCTGAGTTTCTCTCTAACGCCTTCATCGACTCACACAGCTACTCTAGACTTGGCGATTATCGTATATACGGTATACTCTCATACAGCAGTAATCGTAATAACACAGTTCTATACAAACTTATCAATTTATTGGTCTTGAGTGTAGAGGACTTTGACTAACCTGTTTTTTTTATCTCACATTCTAAATATTTGATATTTTTTTTCGTATCCTTTTTTTTAAACTATATTTTATAGAAGCTGTTGATTTGTTGATTTGTTGAATTATTTCACTCAACACTTGAATCTATCTCCTAAACTATATACGCACTGTGTATTTGAGATATTCTTTTGATTAGATTTTGTTCACATACACATTGCGTTGATATCGATATTTTCTAAATACCTAACTAAAGTGTTTAAATTATACAAAGCACTATCAAATTATTTATTTTTTGTTGTGTATACTTTATGTTTATGTTAACATAAAGTATATTTTAAATCAGTCAGTAGGACAGTTAGAATAATGATAATAATGTTCAGCTTCCATTTAACCTGTTGTGATTCATATATTGGTTTCGCAACTGGAAACCACTGTTTCATCGCTAGCCACCATCCACATGGGCTGCCCTTCATACTAAGCACTCACCAAGGACACGAAATCTACCTGGTTTGCGATTGATTGATTGAGCCACACTTTTCCATCACATTCTCCACCAGCAATCTTTTACTTAGCTTTTATCGACCGTTAACCCAACAGGGTCACATTGTATACGTACATGTAAACATGTAAATCATGGAATTGACATTTTATTTTAAAGATAAAAACCTGAAATTTTAACATCTGCAATATTTATATTATCCTTATTGGTTCAAAGGATATAAATTTGGGAAAAACCCTAAAAAGGGTGTGATTATTTTTTGTTAGAATTGTTGGCAAAATTAATAGTGTGACTCTGTTGTTGAGTTAGCGGTGCTTTCAATCTTCTGCAGTGCTTCATGTGTTCTATTCTCTAACACAATTGGTCTCTCATGCGTTAGCACATTTGTTTCGGCTTATCATCTTTGCCCTGATCTGACTTAAATAAATTAGATCTTTAATCACGTTGATCTTTCAAATAGTAAATTGTAATGGTCTAGGAGAAATAAGTAATGTGGCTGCAAAAAGTTATGTTTCACAAATTCAGATGGAAAAAAAGGGATTATTTTTTTAAGATGTGGAAATCGTATTAAAAAAAAGGAAAAAAGGCTCTATAGTTCTCTTTTTTTTATGAACAAAAGTGTATAAAACATATTAGTGACTTTTTCATTGAAAAGAAATTCAATGTTCAAACTATTATTCTATGTTTAGATGTTTCTCATCTTGTTTTGCCTTTATGTATTTTACACCAGTCTATACATGTGTGCTAGACTGAAATGATCTAGACCAATAATTTTTTTCTTCTTACTATACTCTATATGTTGACTTTTCTAAAGAAAGCCTTTAAAGACTGATACTAGCTTTCCACCTTGCAACATAAAAGGAGCTGACAGCATGCATTCCTGTTTTCTCTTGTATCATCTTCTTATCTTTCTATCCTCTACACTTTGTCTTTCACTCCCCCTCTCCCCCTTAATACCAGATGGTACATGCTGTTCATTTTATTATTATAAATCATACGTTTTGATATTGATGATAGTTGAAAAAAAAAACCCAAGTAACTAAGATTGGGTATTTGATGATGTGAGTGTGTGAGTGGAAAACCTTTTTGCTTCGCTTGTCTAATGACCAGTTTGAGCATGAAAAAATCTGATTTGCGTGCAACCTACTGAGAATAATAATTATAATAATATTAGTAATAATAATAATAATAATAATAATAATAATAATAATAATAATAATAATGATAATGAACTTCTTCTTCTTCTTCTTCTTCTTCTTCTTCTTCTTCTTCTTCTTCTTCTTCTTCTTCTTCTTCTTCTTCTTCTTCTTCTTCTTCTTCTTCTTCTTTTTCTTCTTCTTCTTTTTATTGTCACCATTATTATTATAATTATTTTTTTTATGTTGTTTTTGTTTTATTTGATGGTATTTTTTTAAAATGTAGAACCCCTCATACATAGGATACAGGATTGCATTCAAAGCAGTTGTTTGTATAAAACTACCTTTTATCTGTTGTCCCCTGATAGAATGTTTTGTTTATAGACTCAACAATGCTTTGTTGTTGTTTTTTTTTCTTCACAATATCTATACATTTTTTCATGACTGTTTCATCAGAGCGGAAAGGTGGTTCGATTCCCCTACAAGTCCTTCAGTGAGACCATCAGTGTGGTTATACTGACCCTCTTGAGGGACATTCTAGAGCAAGAGAAAGGTAATCATTTTCTAAGAATTTTGATTTTTACATATAAAAAAAATCATTTGATATTGTTGGTGCTTTAACATGTTTATTATATTGACACATGCATTAGCTATTTTTACAATGTATTTTTTGCTTATTGAGTTTTTTTGCCCTATAGATTTGAAATTGGTATGGCAGATTAAGAAAGATATTTACAAACATCATTTAAGAGGTCCTGGACTTTGTCAAAAGCTTCTACCTTGCTGTTTTGTTCAAGACTCTTGCTCTATTGGGTTTACAATTCTTCTATGAACTTTATTTCTTTTTTTTTACATTTTACACTCTTATCATGATGACACATCTTAGATCTACCGACAAGCTTCATGTTAGAAGACCTGGGCTTTGTTAAAAGTCTGTACATTCCTGTTTAATTCAAGGCCTTTGGATTGTCGGGTCTCTTTTTTTTTTTTTTACTTTATTTGATTTTCAACACTTTTTTTAATGTGAATAGGCATGAGTTTTACCGGTGAGCTTCATGTAAAAAGTCCTGAATTTTGTTAAAAAGTCTACACATTCCTGTTTAACTTGAGATTCTTAATCTACATGGTTACTTCTTTATAAGCTTTATTTTCATTTAAACATTAAAAAAAATTAATTTCCTTTTTTTACACCTCAGATCTACCGACGAGCTTCATGTAAAAGGTCCTGAATTTTTTTTAAAGTTTACATTACTTTTTTTAAATTCAAGATTCTTAATCTACAGGTTAACTCTGTTATCATCTTTAATTTCATTTAAACACTTAAAAAAATGAATTTACTTTTTTTACACCTCAGATCTACCGACGTGCTTCATGTAAAAAGTCCTGGATTTTGTTAAAAGTCTATACATTCCTGTTTTTTAATTCAAGATTTTTATCTACCGCATAACTCTTTCATCACCTTTATTTTCATTTAAACCTTAAAAAAATTTGAATTATTTTTCTGTTTTCCACCTCAGATCTGCCGACGTGCTTCATGAAGGAGGTCCAGGACTTTGTGAGGGGGCTGTACATGGCCGGGCAGGCAGAGCTCCAGAGTAAACCGTCTGGGGCTGGGATCTCGGCGGGTGGCGGGGAGAACCGGCTCACAGAGTTCAACCCCTACCAGCTGCTGGTGCACGCCAACGGGGCCTGCGTGGATCTTCTCTTCTGGTCCATCAGGGAAGAGTCTGGTAGGTTCTCCGCTACAGGGAAAAAAATTAGTTGTGTCTGAATAAGGTATTCAATATACACATGTGTCGCAAGAGTCTCGTAGGTTCTCCGCTACAGGGCAGGGGGCGCTGTGGTCCTGGGGTAGAACATCGGCTTCCGACGCAAAAGGTCCGGGTTCGAGCCACGGCGATTGCACTCCTTACTGATTGGGTCGGTGTCAGTATAATGTGACCGGCTGAGACAGGAGTCATGGCATCCTTGCCCTGTCTCGTGTGTGGCAGCACATAAAATTGTCAGATATTGTGTCTGAATAAGGTATTAAATTTACGTTTAGCTCTTCTTATTGAAAGAACCAGGGTTTGCATTAAGGAAAGCTATAGTTTTTAATTGATCGAGTTAGTTATGTTTAATTGCATTTAAAAATTTTTTTTTTTTACGAATTCGACAGTTTCACAACAGTTCGTATGAAAGTTTGAAATCCAGAGCTTATTTAGTTCATTTTTTGTTTTGTTTTTCTAAGTTTATTGAATAATAAGGAAAAAATAAATATTAATTGTTTTTCATTTCATCAGAGGCGGAGCATCTGTGTGTGAAGCTTACTGAGAGAATCAGCAGTAACACAGAGCGAAGGCTGCTTCTCTCTCACACGCCTCTACTGCTGGCTTCTTTGGAGGTTTGTTGTTCAATAATTTTTATCTTAAGGGTTTCTTGGAGGCTCCTTCGATAGTTAGATGAGACATGGTTAGTGAATACCAGTTAAGATATATAAAATACTGAAGAATTATTCATTTGCAGTGAGAAATTATACCCAACTCAAATGTCCTGAGCTGAGTAGCTCTAAATGGTTCATATATGTTTAAATCTTCAGATGAATTTAAATGTAAATTTGAACGTTTTTCAGGATATATGGTTGTATACATATTACATAAGGAAATTTTTGGTTATAGACCTCACCAGATAGGATCCTCCAGGGGAACATAGAGACATTCAACCCAGAGCTGGGCTCTGTCTGTCTATCTCTATAGTCTGTCTGTGTCTCTGTCTGTCTCTCTCTCTCTCTCTCTCTCTCTCTCTCTCTCTCTCTCTCTCTCTCTCTCTCTCTCTCTCTCTCTCTCTCTCTCTCTCTCTCTCTCTCTCTCTCTCTCTCTCTCTCTCTCTCTCTCTCTCCCTCCCTCCCTCCTCTCAAAGTAGTTATAAATAAACTTTCCAACTACTTCTAAACCCTCTCTCAGGCTCTGGGCAAGATGGCAGTCAAGTTCCCCACGCTGTCTAACGCGATGGTCGCCTCGCTGCGAGACTTCCTTGTGAGCCCGTCGCCAATTCTCAGCAAGCTCAACAAGTACTCCATCTCGGACGGCATGGGCCTGCAGGCAGGGGGCAGCAGCGGAGGAGGCATTCGCATCACCGTCACGGACGAGGAGGAGAAGAAGGAGGGGGGCCCGGAGAGCGGGAAATCCGGCCAGGGGTCGATGAGATCTCCGAAGGGACGATTGTTGGTGACCATGGAAAACCTGCGGGACAACGCCATACACAACATCTGCAGGTGAATCCCGCTTGTACTGTACTTGTGGAAGCACATGAAATTGTCAGACATCAGTCTTGGGGCCCGTTCATAATATAGCCTATATAGTGCTGAGGTTGGACGTTAAAAACCAACTCAACATCAACTTGTGTCTTGTTCCCTGTTATATATGAAAAAAAGGATATGGTGGGATTTAAAAACAAAAAAATCTGCAGTTGGAAGTGTTTGATGGGTTTACTGTGATTTGTAAGCTTTTTAACTTATCATGATATTTATATATATGTGTCACTTCAATGCTATTCATTCTTAATAAATACAAAAACAGTGTAACTTGATAGAATAGATGTTTGTCATTAGTGAATCTTTTTTTTTTATAATCTAGGCAAAAGAGAGGAAACTCAGAGCTAACTAGACTAAATTTTGATCAATCTGCATTCATTGATTTTTGTGATCTTGTGAGTCATTACAGCCCATATACTGTTATTTATACATAATGCATGACTGTGTTGTTTGTGTATTTTTTAACCAGAGCCCTGAAAGCCGGACAGCAGCTAGATCCAGAATGTGTGCCTGCGTTTCTCGCCTCCATCTCCAACCGCCTGTACCGTGCAGAGCTGAGTGACAGGTATGTAGGCGTTACCAGTCCGTGCATCTCCTTGGGGCCCGTCCACAATATAGCCTATATAGTGCTGCTGTTGGACGTTAAACCAACCCAACAACAAATCTTGTTTCTCCCATAGTGCTTTTACCTCAGGCTAGAATCACCAGACGGGACAGCTAGTTCTATGCCCCTCTATACAGCTAAGCAAGCGAGGTTGTAACCGCAAACTTCCGGCTTTCACCGCGTAAACAAAACTGCAGTGTATTGGGTTTTAAAAGAAAAACAACAGTTGTCTTGAATCAGTCTACACTGTGGTGAAATTCACTCACTAAGGAGTAGTTTGATTACAGATTACTGGAAGAAAAGCTAGCTGTCTTGTCTGTTTAGTCTAGTCTGAGGTTTTACAATACTTAGCAGCACCCCCGTAGTCTATTGCCTTGTCAGTATCAGGGGCGTTGGTCACCCCGGTTGTATAATGTCCTATGTCAAATCTAAAATAATGAAGATTTAGAGTATTTTAGATATGAGATAGTATATTATTCAACTGAGGTGATGCGTTTATATGATGTAATCCTACAGTGGTTTCTGTGGCCGAGCATGTTGTTAGTGTTACCACTAGCACTATTATTATTTTAGTACACATAGTAGTAACGTTTTGTCGTTTTTTTGGTTTTTATAACAGGCATGCCTAGCTAGACTCAGTGTTAAAGTGTTACAGCTGCCTCTTGTTTACTATTGTTGTTTCAGCATGAGATCAACTGCTTTACTGCCTGTTCTTGTCTAGTTTCTCAAAATAATATATTTATTTTTTGGATCACTCATCAAACAAAAGTATTTATGTGTTCAGAATCACTCGTAAATCATCAAACAAAAGTATTTGAATGTGTTCAGAATTCCAGACAAAGTTGAACAAATTTCAAATGGATTCTAATTTTTTTGTTTTTAAACCAACAAGAGACCACAGGTAATCATTTTTGTTTGAAAATTATTTTATGCCTTCATTTTCACAGAACTACACAGTTTGCCATGTTTTTTTCACATGCCTAAGTCTGGAGAAAAAATGAAAATAGGATTTTTTCCCCTGGTTTTCTTATCTAGTTAAACTCTTCATGACATTCTCAAATTTATAATTATGAAGCACCTGGTTGGGATGGTATAGGTAAAGAGTCAAGGTGTTATTGCTTTGGAGTGACTAGGATATTTTATTTGCTTTGGATTAATCAGAATGTTTTTATGACACCTTTTCAGTCTTCCAACAGAAGAATAATTTTGGGTTATGATTGTTTCTGCATATTGATGAAGCTGTTATGCACCTTTTTTCTTCTCTGTCACGTCTGTGCCTCAAAAAAGATATATATTCCAGTTATAAAAATTGTCGTACATAGTATTTTGGAGTTGACCATTTGTCGTCTTTGTTACAAAACTGAGTCTTATTTGTTGTGCTACTTTTGAACATTGTAATATCTATGTTGTTGTATTGAAGTAAAAATCTAATACAATTTAAAAAACAAAACAAATTAACAACATTGANGCACCTCATCTACTTTCTCAGATATTTATTGATATAATGAAGATAGTATAATGCAAATATTTTACGAATTTATTAATTTTTGTCTCTCTGTTATTTTTTTTTTAAAATACTGAAAGACATGTCTCTATATAACTTTTCTAATTTTGTGTTTGCAGACGCATGTCAAGGTTTGTGAGATTTTGTTTTTATTATTTTGTTTTTAGCGCAAATGAAACAAAAAAAACAGAGATAACTGATATCTTTATGTCAAATCATAGGCCTATTATTTATGCAAATGGACAATTAGTACATCGTTGAGTATTTTTGTTCAGCAGTTATCTTGGGATAGAATCAACTTTAAGAGCAGGTTTTAGTTCAAAGATGGTACATTTTTAACTTGTCCAATAAAATAAAAAATGGATAAAGTATGGCTGAAGCATTTTTACACTTGCTTTGCTGTAAAGAATCTTAGTTTTAACTACTTCTTTCATAATTTCAATAATCCAGGATTACTTTGAACAAAAGCCTTGTAAAAGAATATTATTGTTAGGAAAAAAAGGAAGAAAAAAGTGTAACTGCCTATAGTTTGCCAGAACAAAATGTAAATATGTAAATAAATCCTAACTGTTTCCCATCCATGCTTCCAACTAAAAAAAAAGTTGCATATACTGTCAGATGCTTTACTCAATTATATACCCTGGCTCGCTCTCTTTTACCAGTTTGATAACGTTCCAAATACTATATTAAACTGATAGAAATGGCAAGTGGTACATGTATACAACTGTCTGACAGCTTTGCATGGAAACATAAAAGGCTAGCCCTTTGCATATTTCACCGCATACTTTCTCCTGAACACCGTACCAATGCTTCTTATATTTATATATTTATATCTTTCTTGCTAGATCCATCCATACCTCCTTGTATGTGAAGCCTTCCAGAATCTATCAAAGTGAAGGAAAAGTTAATTTTGAAATTGAATGTAACACTAATAATATGACTATATGTGAAATCCTTTAGCATAGCCTGGTATATGGTACATTATCCCATACTTTTTTAAGCCAAGCCTCTTGCTTGATCAATCTTAGAATCTTTTATTATCTCAGACAACAGTCAGTTCTTAGAGCCTGCCCACTCACTCAGGGGGTGCGGTGGTCCTGGGGTAGAACATCAGCTTCCGACGCAAAAGGTCCGTGGTTCGAGCCCTGGCGATTTCGCTCCCTACTGGTTCGGTCGGTGTCAGTTTAATGTGACCGGCTGAGACAGGAGTCATGGTGTCCCCGCCTTGTCTCGTGTGTGGCAGCACATACAATTGTCAGACGTCAGTCTTGGGGCCCGTCCACAATAAATAGACCCAGTATAATCTAAACCAACTCAACTACAACTACCGCCCACTCACTCTATGGCTCAATTAAGTTATTATCATCATAATGATCCCCAACTTCATGTTCTCGCTTGGGTTGTTGCAATTTTTTTTAATACTTACCTCTTCCTTGATCTACCTAAGCTCTTACATAAAATTTTACAAGGCTGTTTATGTTTGAAATTAGTTTATCACCTTTTTGTCTCTAATCACAACGCATTTTTTGCTTAAGGCATCACAACTACGAAATGCTCTTAAGCTTTAACTTGTGAAGTCCAAGATTGTAACAAGAGCTGAGACTAAGGATTACTCATTGGTCATCTCTGCATACTCTTGGCTGTCTTGGCAGAGGAAGAATTTATTATGTCAGACGCCAACAATTTTTTTTTTTCAGCCCTTTCATTCACTCTTTGACTAACTCATGTTCACATCATCATTATCATCCTCATCATCACATTCATTCTCCCTTGAGTCTTTGGTTTGAATCACTCGACAAAAAGCTTCTCGATTATGAGCTTTTCGACTAGTCTCCACTGCTGTTCTTTTTTTTTTTTTTTAACAAAAAAGATTTTCATTTTTTGCTAGTCGAGCTAGTTAAGTGCTTTTTCTCTATGATAAGTAAACTTTTTAATTGGAGAGAGAATTCGGCAGTTAGCTGTTTATGAATGAGAAACTTTAAAGAATTTTTCCCTTAATGATAGAAAAAAAAAGAAGGACTTAGAAACTCACAATCACCTGAATTGGTTTTAGAAAAATCTAGGGTAGACTTCTGTATGCACATTTACACCTGGATAAATTAAAAAAATAGATATTTACATTCTAAGGAAATATAACTTTTGTATAAAAAATTAAAAAAAATTTCGACAATATAGATAGCTTACCTTGTGATTACAAATGTTTTTTCTGTATTGCAGAACTTGTAATATTATGTACCTCATACTCCTTAATAAGACTGCTAGGGGAATGACAATATGTTTGATGCTGAAAATGTAAGGCTTCGGTTTGAAATATCCCTGCATCTGATGCTAGCAACACACTATGATTAACTAAAAAGAAATACTTATATATATTCTTTATTATTACAAATTTGCTGCTGCTGTTTAGCAATTGCCTCTCTTGAACCCTGACTGGATCTTCCTGTTGTTGTTGTTTTTTGTTTTTTTTTGCATAACAACATTACATTGATCCCTGCTTGAGTCAAATCCGCAATCGTGACATGCATTCAATCCTCAATGTATTTCCACAGGTTAAAACAAATGCCTCTACAGCATTTTGGTGCAAATCTTTTATGTTCAAAAGATTTCATAAATAACTAACATGCAGATGAAATAAATGTTGCTTAGGTAGAAAAACCCTTGACATGGTTACATCGTGTAATTCAATATATGCCGTTTCAGTAAGTTGCCCAAGCTCTTTGAGCAGGAGGTATGATACTGCAGTGTCCCTGCATAGATTTACATATGTAAGATTTCCTTGAACTGTTTGTTTGTTTATTGTAGAAAATACATGCGATTAGATTTTGAATTGTTTAAGCGTGATCAGAGAGAGCAGTACAGAGACGTTGCTCTTATATCTGTATGAGTGAATTTGACTGTTTGGTTGCATTTTGAAAAGTAACATTTGCTAAAATGTGACGGGATGGTGTTAAACAGTCACGTTACCCTTACAGTGGGTCTATACTAGTTGTTAATGTGACATACTTGGTTGCATTTTGAGAAGTAACAGTAGGTACCAGGTACAATGGTGTTGCTGCATGCATACTATGAGTTTAGTTTGATAACATTTTGAAAAGTAACCGTAGCTGCTGAAACCGGACCAGATACCGTGACACGGTGATGTTGATGCATGCGTGTGTATACTACTACTTTAAATTCCCCTTGAGGGACGAATAAAGATTTCTGTGTTCTGTGTGAGCTAATATGACTGTTTGCTTGCATTTTGAATAGTAACCGTAGCTGCTCAAACTCAACCAGATACCGTGATAAGGTGATGTTGCTGCATGCGTGTGTGTGAGCAAGCTGGACTGATTTGTCTCCCCTCGTGCTCTTCCTTACAGACTGACGTCGGGCCAGACAAAGTCTGCCGAAGCCAGGTGGCAGCACCTGCAAATGGTCATGAAATTCATTAAACCAAACTCTAACACGTTTCGACCCGTCGATGTGGAGAGGCAAATTAAACTTTCTTCATTTTTTTTTTTTTTTTTTTCACCTCCCACTTTGAGACTTTTATTCACTCTCTCTCTCTCCTCTGCTTACAACTAACCAAACCAAATCGCTGAGTTTCTCTCTAACGCCTTCATCGACTCACAGCTACCCTAGACTTGGCGGTTATCATATATATGGTATACTCTCATACAGCAGTAATCGTAATAACACAGTTTTATACAAACTTATCAATTCATTGGTCTTGAGTGTAGAGAACTTTGACTAACATGTTTTCTTTGACCTCACATTCTAAATATTTAATTTTTTTTTTTAATTTTTTTTTTTTTTTACTATATTTTATAGAAGCTATTGATTTGTTGAATTATTTCACTCAACACTTGAATCTATCTCCTAAACTATATACGCACTGTGTATTTGAGTAAATGTTCTTTCTAATAGATTTTGTTCACATACACATCGCGTTGATATTGATATTTTTTAAATACCTAACTGAAGTATTGAAATTATCCAAAGCCCTTTTAAATTATTTACCTCTCCTCGTGTATACTTTACGTTAACATAAATTATATTTTTAATCTGTCAGTACTGAGTAGGATAGTTAGAATAATGATAATAATGTTCAGCTTCCATTTCACCTGTTGTGATTCATATATTGGTTTCGCAACTGGAAACCACTGTTTCATCGCTAGCTACCATTCGCATTGGCTAGCCCTTATACTAAGCACTCACCAAGGACACGAAATCTACCTGGTTTGCGATTGATTGATTGAGCCACACTTTTCCATCACATTCTCCACCAGCAATCTTTTACTTAGCTTTTATCGACCGTTAACCCAACAGGGTCACATTGTATACGTACATGTAAACATGTAAATCATGGAATTGACATTTTATTTTAAAGATAAAAACCTGAAATTTTAACATCTGCAATATTTATATTATCCTTATTGGTTCAAAGGATATAAATTTGGGAAAAACCCTAAAAAGGGTGTGATTATTTTTTGTTAGAATTGTTGGCAAAATTAATAGTGTGACTCTGTTGTTGAGTTAGCGGTGCTTTCAATCTTCTGCAGTGCTTCATGTGTTCTATTCTCTAACACAATTGGTCTCTCATGCGTTAGCACATTTGTTTCGGCTTATCATCTTTGCCCTGATCTGACTTAAATAAATTAGATCTTTAATCACGTTGATCTTTCAAATAGTAAATTGTAATGGTCTAGGAGAAATAAGTAATGTGGCTGCAAAAAGTTATGTTTCACAAATTCAGATGGGAAAAAAAGGGATTATTTTTTTACTTAGAGAGTGCGGAATAAATTTCATCTGCTGCAAGGCAAAGTGTTGAATCAATAACAAGGTTGCTTTTGTTGCTTTTGTTGTCCAGTTATAAAGATTCAACATCTTTGCTCACACAGGCTCGTTCTTAAATGAGGAATAGACATCAATGTTTTTAAAGTATTTTTAAAGCATGTGAAGTATGAATTGCATGATTTGCATGTTCCCTTAACACAAAGTGTGAGCATGCTTGCATACAGAGCATTCAGCTTTGGGTTATTGCCCTGTCATTTCGAATATTTCTTACTAAGAACAGGAATTATGGACACACAATTCCTAAAAGCTCTGGAGTGTATAGTATGCTCGAAATGAGATTAAACATTTTACAATGGAAGTTGAAAGATCTTCTTATGTGAAATAGAATTGAGTTTCATGTGTTCAACGGCGACAGTCTCAACTGGTAGAGTGTTTGTCTCCGAATCTGAAAGTCCTTGGTTTGAGACCCAGGACCAGCCAAAAATGTTTTTGTCCCCTACTGGTTGAGTCGGTGTCAGTATAATAACAAGAGTCATGGTATCCCTGCACTGTCTCTGTGTGGCAGTAGGTAAAATTGTCCAATGTTAAGCTTGGGACCCATTCCAATATAGTCTGATGTTGGACGCTAAGTGACCAACTCAACCCAACTCGTGTTCGACGTCAAACTTGCTGTCAGCTTTTTTTTCTTTTTTTTTCTAAGGCTTCTTTCATGCAGGTATTGTTCGATGTTAAGCCTGGGACCCATTCACACTATAGCCTGACGTTGGACGCTAAATGACCAACTCAACCTGGTTTGTGTGTTTAACAATGTTAAACTTGCGGTCAGCTTTTTTTTTCTGAGGCTTTTTCTATGCAGGGGTCCTGTTTTTAGACCAGCTGCCTCCAGAAAGTTAAACATCAAGTTTTTCTTAAATACAATACAATAATAATATACTCAATATTCTATCTCAATGATTGTCTGTCTGCAGAGTGTGTCTACGGCTTCTTGGGTAACTTGTTTGATATTAGTTTTATTGTTACTGGTTTGTTTTTGTTTTTTTTCTGACTTTTTTTTTCATGAATAATTTGAAGTGAAAAAGGTGTGTGTATGTTCTTTGTCATTCAGAACTGGTGGGCTTTGAGTTAATTTGACTTTCAGGAAGTAAATTGGTTTGATTCATGATTATAGGTTATTGATATAGTTGAGCTATGCCTTCCTTATTCCTTCCTCCTCCCATTCCTCTTGCCTTAAGTAACTTTTAAACCTAGGTCTTGTGAACTTTAAATAAGTCGAAAGTAACAAGGCAGAAGAAAAAGTTTTTTTTTTAGTTTGTTTTTCTGGTACATCCAAGCTTTCGAGTGCATTTTTATCCACCATATACTTCCACCATTGTTATGTCTGAGAAAGGTAATATCCGTAAATACGCTCATAGTTTGTATTAAGTTGTGTCAGTGCAACCTGCATGGAATAAGATTTGAAATTTTCTATAGACTTTCACTCACTTTTTTAGATGAGGAATTATATTTGAAGTGCCTAAGATGTTATAGTGAATTAGGGGGAAAAAAAGAAAGAGGTTGATTTAGTTCTTAAGCTTGATTTTTGGTAAATTGAAATTTAAAATTCGTACTTCAAACATTTTATACATCTAACTTGTTCTTGCTTTATGAGCAAGTATTGCTTTCAGTTCGAAATGGAATTTCAAAAAAGTCATCTAACACTTTTTTTTAAAGACGTTTAAATGTATTTTGTCAAAACATGTGTGGAATTTTTTTTTCTTTATAAAACATTAATTTGGTTCTAGGCGGATAACCACTAGTCTAGTCTTATTAAAAGCCTTCTCACATTGCTTTTTAATCTAACTGGTAATATATCTATTTAGATATCTGGTTTTCACTTACGAGTTTTAATCACTCAATTGATTTTTGAAGTATTTTTTGTATTAACATTGGAAACTACCGATTCAAGATAATTATTACAGCACATTTCATCTTTTTTAATAAAAGTTTGAAGTCAGTCTTTTTTATGTTTGCAATTTTACAAAACTTTCTCAAGATTTACCTGCCATTTTATTTATTTTTTTAATTGAATAAAAAAAAAGAAAAGACAAAGAAAGCACTTTAAATTCATGTAAATCCCTTGGCTTCATTTTCATCAACTGAAAGAAAAAGTAGAATTAAATTAAAAAAAAATTTTTTCAATCTTTTTCCATCTTAGAATAAAATTACAAAAGTGTGATCCATTATTTTGGTAACATTTTAAGCTAAAGATAAAAAAAAAGAAGATAAAACTATGTTTTTATAACAGGTCTTGATGTGAAACTTGCATATTTTTATGTCAGTACCAGTATATATCATTACTAAGACTATGTTAGGTTAAAAAAAAATCTTTCTCTGATTTTCACATGTCTGGCAACCTATGTACTATGTAGTGACAGTATCAGTGGTGACTTAAGCGATTTTCTCTGAAATAGACAATGGAGTTTATCATATTCATATTCCTCTAACTCATACTATAACTGAAGCAACCTCAGTGAATGAGGCTCACGTCGCTGGTATAAGTTCTAAGCTGGAGCACTGAAAATAATTACTCGCTACAGATCTTTTTTGATTTTCGAATGAAAACATTTTTTTTTTTTTAAATGATATTATTTTTTTCAACCTCTTAAAGTGCGTGTGATGCTTCGTAACACACTATACAGTGATGCCAATTTTCCTTAAATGTATAGATTTTCAGTTTAAAAAAAAAAATGGCTGGTCAGAGTTCAGTATAGATCTGTCAAGGCGTTATGATTTATTTATTCAGTTTGCTGTTTTCCGCGAAAAAAGGTTCAGTAACAAAAAAATAATAATGATCTTCTTGGTATCACTGTATAATTTACATTATTCAAAAAGTCAAAATTTTGACTTGTGCCTGATTCACCCAAGTGTGTTGCTTGAGTTATATGTCTAGTCCTCCTTTTTAAACATTTCACATATACCTCTTGTCTCAACCTGCAGGGAATCGAACCTTATCTCCACCAACACGATCCTGACGCTGGGCCACCTGGCCGTGGTGCTGAAGAACGACAAGCGCCTGGTGGAATCGATCCTGCAGATCTTCCAGCAGAGGTTCTGCTCCCCGCCCTCCCAGCTGGACGTTCTCATCGTGGACCAGATGGGCTGCATGGTCATGGCCGGATGTGTGAGTGTTGTAGATCTAAGGCGGAGGCTATTTTACGCTTTTAAGGCATCAAACATTTGTGTATGACATGCAAAGTGTTTCTGCGTCATTGAACCTTTTGCAGTACAAAAGAATGAAGCACTTTGATATGTTTCAAGCTCTTTTCAGTCTTGTACATTCAGTGGTTTTCATCCAATCCAAGTAGATTTCATCCAGTCTAGCCTTTAATTTTTTATATATTTTTTGAACATTTGAAGGTTGTTGTTTTTTATGAATACGGCTAAGTCTTGAAGAGCTATGCTATGCATTGTTTTCTGCATAATTATATGAAGCGTTAAGTATCACTTTATTGATAAGTGCCTTGTTTCCAATATAGTTTTTAATTTTTGTATTTATTTTGAATGTTATTTTAATATTTAATTTTTGTATTTATTTTGCATATTATTTTAATGAATATGCTTCCATTAATTTTGGCTACACATTGAAGACCAGCATTATGTATTATTTTATTATCTTGCAGACGAGTATTTGCCACGAGGTGCTGAGCATGTTTGCCCAGATCAGTGTGGAGAGCAGCTCCCCGTACAACGTGAATGAAGTCGATGACAAGCTACGCGGGTTCAGGTGCAGGAAAATTTGTTGATAATATCATCATCATCATCATCATCATCATCGGTATTTTGATTAACGTGCAGGTACTGGGGCAACATCCACATCAGTGGACCCCCTTCCAGGTAGCTGGCTTGCTGCACGCATGGCTGATCTCACACCAGATCTCCAGGTGTTTCTGTCATGAGGGTCAGTTGTTGAGAGTTAAACATGTTAAAAAACAAACATGTTAAAATTTAAGATTTTGTCTATGTGCAATGCTTTGCATGTTTATAATATTTTATTTCAGTTTACTTGGCAAACAAATCATTTTTCCTGGCACAATGGAGGAAAATGAAAGTGTGTCTGGAAGTTTTCAGAACTCTTGGTGAGTTTTATTTGTGCGGTTGAAAAGTATACTCATTCGGAAGTGAAAACAAAAGTTTTGTGTATTGATCTGAACCAAGCGAGTCAGAATGTATGTGCCACAACAAAGCGTGATCGCCTGA
>RQTK01000824.1:137767-162015 GCA_003991915.1 Elysia chlorotica
AATAATAATAATAATAATAATAATAATAATAATAATAATAATAATAATAATAATAATAATAATAATAATAATAATATAATAATAATAAAAGTAATAATAGTCTTCTAGTTTATGAGAGTTAGACAACAGGTGTAAATTTTTCAATGTAGCAGATTAAAAAAAACCCTGAAAATATCATATTATTTTAACTATGACTGAAACCTTCCATTTCTATTCTATTACATATTGTATATTCAATACTTTTTTTTTCTATAACAGGCTTCATCTAGTGCTGGTAACCTAGGTTTACACATCCCAGTGATAGCTGTGGTAAGTTTTTACTATTGCAATCAATGTATTGATGTTTTTTTAAATTGTCACAACCAACATGATCTTAGATTTTCAAGACCACATTTTTATTTTTTTGTTATTACTTCCAAATTCCAAAAAAAAAAAAACAACAACAACCCCACTCTGTATCTTCTCTCGAACCTTTGAAAATATTAGAGACAATCAAGTAAAGGAGGGCTTAGCTTTTTCTGACCAAATTTATAGAACCTTCAACTATATCAATTGTTAAGCTTACTAAGTTTCTACTGAGATTACTTCTCTTCATTAATTATATTTTTGGGCCAAAAATGTGTTGGTCAAATAGATCTGTGACTCGAATAAGGTGCAGGTTGTCACATTCATAACATAATGATCTGTCTCAAAACCAGTAGTTTTTAGAAAATTAAAAGAAAATTGTCTTTTTTTTTTTTTAAACTCTAGCTGATTTTAGAATGAAAATGTAAAACATTTGGCATAGCCTGTTTTTCTCGTTATAGAAAAGAAAAACACGGAATTATTCAGAAATTCTTATGGTGGGTCAGTCTAATTCTGGTATATCGGTGAGGTAGACCATTATGTTAGCAAGGCGTTGAGGTTCTTTCTCTTTAGCTACAAAATCTGTTTGTACTTCCATCCCCTGGGGGATGCGCTGGCCCTGGGGTAGAACATCGGCTTCCGACGCAAAAGGTCAATGATTCGAGCCCTGGCGATTGCACTCCCTACTGTTTGGGTCGGTGTCAGTTTAATGTGACCGGCTGAGACAGGAGTCATGGAATCCCCGCCTTGTCTCGTGTGTGTCAAATAATAATAATAATAATAATAATAATAATAATAATAATAATAATAATAATAATAATATATTGCATTTATATAGCGCACTTCCATGAACAATCATGCTCAATGCGCTTAACAATTTCCATTATCACATGTACAAAAGAATAATAATCATACAATGTTGACACAATACAATATTACATTCAAAAACCACAAGGAATTATTAGAGGTATTTACAATTTTCACCTTATAACATTACAACCATCAGTTGTTCCAGCGGCTAAGGACCAAATTGTTCAGTCTGTTTATCCTCAAGTTGTAGAGCGTGTTGGTCTCCCGATTGGAAGGTTTGCGTTTCGAAACCAACGATGTCTAAAGAATTTATTTGTCCTGATTTATTGCCTTACTGTTTGGGTGGTGTCAGTATATTGTTAAATTGTTCAGTCTGTTTATCCTCAAGTGGTAGAGCGCTGGTCTCCTGATTGGAAGGTCGGCGGTTCGAAACCCATGATGTCTAAAAAATGTCTTTGTTTATTTATTTGTCCTGATTTCTTGCCTTACTGGTTGGGTTGGTGTCAGTATACTGTAACTGGCTGAGACAGGAGTCCATGTCTCACCGCCATGTCTCGGGTGTAGTAGCTCATAAAATTGTTGGAAGTCAGTACTGGTGCTCATCTACAATATAGTCTATATAGTGCTGATGTTGGACATTAAACCAACTTGACAACAACCGTCCTGTCTTGGGTGTAGTAGCTCATAAAATTGTTGGAAGTCAGTACTGGATCCTCTCCTCAAGATAGTCTATATAGTGCTGACGTTGAACGTTAAGAAACCAACTCAACCAAACTAGTCTGTTGTCCAATATTATCTTTTCGATGTATACGTTCTCTTTATTTTCTTTCTAAAGGTTTGTGGCCCCCTGAATGGTACGAGGGAGTGTGCCTGATAGCGACCAAGTCTCCTACAATATAGTCTATATAGTGCTGATGTTGGAAGTTAAACCAACTTGACAACAACCGTCCTGTCTTGGGTGTAGTAGCTCATAAAATTGTTGGAAGTCAGTACTGGATCCTCTCCTCAAGATAGTCCGTATAGAGCTGACATTTAACGTTAAGAAACCAACTGAGCCAAACTAGTCTGTTGTCTAATATTATCTTTTAGATGTATACGTTCTCTCTATTTTCTTTCTAAAGGTTTGTGGCCCCCTGAATGGTATGAGGGAGTGTGTCTGATAGCGACCAAGTCTCCTCTACTCACCTCGAAGGAACACATCAGCAAAGAGCTTCTCTACAACACGGCCCTCAGGAATGACACTGTAGCACCGGTGAGTGACGAGGCCGTTCCAATATCAAAACTTGAGTGACAATATAATATGTGAGGCAACCAGGGTGAATAAGGCACAAGTCGCTGATAAAAGTTTTGAGCTAGAGGGGGGCGCGGTGGTCCTGGGGTAGAACATCGGCTTCCGACGCAAAATGTCTAGGTTCGAGTCCTGACGATTGCGTTCCCTACTGGTTGGGTCGGTGTCAGTTTAATGTGACCGGCTGAGACAGGAGTCATGGTATCCCCGCCCTGTCTCGTGTGTGGCAGCACATAAAATTGTCAGACGTCGGTCTTGGGGCCCGTCCATAATATAGCCTATATAGTGCTGATGCTGGATGTTAAACCAACTCAATAACAACATATGAGCTAGAGCCCTCTTAACATAAGAAAAACACTCTATATTGACTTTTTTCATATTTAAATACACAGGATTATCTCTGGTTATAGAATTAATAGAATAAAAAAAATTTGCCAACCTTTTTAACAGTACTCGATGCTGCTTAAAAAAAATGCTCACTTCAACGTGATGGATCTTAATAATTTGTCAAAAAAATTCTACTACCTTGCATATTGTGATGATTGTCTCTTCCAGAACGAATTGTCAGACTTGAAGAACAGCATCAAATATGCTTACTTCAACGTGATAGATCTAATAATTTGTCAAAAAAATTCTACTACCTTGCATATTGTGATCATTGTCTCTTCCAGAACGAACTGACAGACTTGAAGAACAACATCAAATATGCTTACTTCAACGTGATAGATCTAATAATTGTAAAAAAAAATGTTACTACCTTGCATATTGTGATGATTGTCTCTTCCAGAACGAACTGTCAGACGTGATAGATCTAATAATTGTAAAAAAAATTCTACTACCTTGCATATATTGATCATTATCTCTTCCAGAACAAACTGTCAGATGTGATAGATCTAATAGTTGTAAAAAAAAACTCTACTACCTTGCATATATTGATCATTATCTCTTCCAGAACGAACTGACAGACCTGAAGAACAACATCTCTGCCCTGCTGGAGAACGCGGATGTAACCGCCATCATCAACAGACTCAACTTCGCTCAGTGCACCTACCTGTTGTCTGTGTACAAACTGGAAACTCTGAGGTTATTAGCGTGCTGGCAAAACCGAGAGAACAAAATATAGTTCATGATTTATGGATAGTAGGAAAATAGGAAAATATCACTTCATTTCATTCCCTAAGAAATGCTTGTTCTTTCTCCATTGAAAATAAGGAGATGGAACAAAGTAGTTGTAGAACGACGATTTGTAGATTGATTTTCGTAAGGGAAAATATATAATTATTAGTGGATTGCTTTTCGTAAGGGAAAACGTATGATAATTTGTGGATTGCTTTTCTAAAGGAAAATATCATTATTTGTGATTGCTATTCTAAAGGAAAAATATGTCATAATTGGTAGATTGCCTTTCTAAAGTTAAAATAGATATCATGATTTGTAGATTGACTTTCTAAATCAAAGTAATTTGTGTCACTTGAACTGCAGGCATGAAACAGAATCTGAGTTTCTTACCAGTATTTTAGAGGCTGCCCTGTAGCCAATCATCCGCCCCCCTGCTCGGGGGGGGGGGGGCGCGGTGGCCCAGGGGTAGAACATCGGCTTCCGTGCAAAAGGTCCCGAGTTCGAACCCTGGCTGTTGCAATCCCTACTGGTTGGGTCGGTGTCAGTATAATGTGACCGGCTGAGACAGGAGTCATGGTGTGTGGCAGCACATAAAATTGTCAGACGTCAGTCTTGGGGGGCGTCCACAATATAGCCTATAAATTTGAAGTTGGGCGTTAAAACCCAACCAACCAACCAACCAACCAACTATTAGATATCATGATTTGTAGATTGACTTTCTAAATCAAAGTAATTTGTGTCACTTGAACTGCAGGCATGAAACAGAATCTGAGTTTCTTACCAGTATTTTAGGGGTTGCCCTGGGGTTGAGCAACCGCCTCTAACACATGAGTTCGCTGGTCACATTTTTTCCCCCTTCTGATAGGGTCAGTATAGTTGACGGACCAAGTCCCAGTTACCCTGCTCTGAGGTCCTGTTGCAAAATCTGACTTTTTTAGGACTTAGGAGATGTTAAAGTAGGAGAGAGCTTTACTTTCTCTGATTAAAGATTTGACCACTGACTTGTTGTTAACAAAGTGTAAAACTATAAACAGCTTTTAACTCAACACAGTCGCATTAAATATATGTAAGCGCTTCTTGACAACATTTTTTTTTAATTCCACAAAAATAACGCAATTTCAAGGGTAAGATTTGCCAAACTGACGCGACTCTATTGAGTCGATCATTTTAAAAATATATTGTTATCTATGAGCTGGATGCAAAATGGGGAACTAGAACAAAACATGAATTGTAAAGACGAAGACCCAGTTCTGAGTTCTGAGACCTTGAGATCACCTATCATTGTGGACTGGGTATATATATACATGCATGGTTATCACTAACTAATTCAATTGATTAAAATTTGTTCCATGACCCACAGAGTGACACACACATCAGATCCGACAGCCGTGTACGGGATCTTCGATTACCTGGAAGACAAGTTCCTGTTCCTTGATAAGTTAGGTAAGACTTTCTCTTGGAATTTTTTTATTTGTTTTGTTAAATCGGTTTTATTTTCTTGGTCTCTTCAAGTAGGGCATATATCTGTGTCAGAAAAGCCAATAGTAGGTGAATACGTAGAGATTGTCAAGTTATAAAATGCATTGTTCCAGAGGTCGCTAACAAACTTATCTTTTTTCTTTTTTAAACTTGTTTGCCTTACCTGGACTGAATATTTTAGTCATTGCCCACACTACAGCAAGTGCTGAATAATGCTGGTAGACTCATCTTTTAAGTTATCATGAGGAGAAAACGTATTACCATAACATTTCAATTTTAAACTGATCTAAACAATCCAATAAACTAAGTTTAGGCTCTTAGCCCAAGACTAACCTAAGAGAAGGGGAATAATTATGCCAGGAAATTTTATCACCTTGTTCAGGGTAACGCATAGAATGTGTTGCCACAGAACATAATGCTATCAGGCTGCAGACTGATTTTGTAACACATTTATAGATGAACTGAAAGCCATAATTTTAACTAGATTAATCAATATTTCAGACCTATTATTATGATTTGTGCGTGTGTGTGTATGTTTTTTATAAGGTGCTTTTTTTAAAAGAAATTTGTGAGTGTTCTTGATTTATTTTCAAAGTTGCTATGTTTTAGGATGTTAAGTTATCATTTCTGTTTTATCTTCAGGCTTGTGGAATTGCATCGCTGCCGTTACAGAGAAAACGTTTGACAAGTACATGGATGTTCTTGATGGGAAGGTAAAATTAAAAGATTTTTAATCATGATTTAATAAGTAAGAGGCACACTATTGAAATTGCTTTAAAAGACAAAATTTCAATCATTTTTAGAACTTTAAAAAAATTCAAACTATTTGCACAAACATGGTGTGGATTTAATTTGTTAATATCATTTTAGAATAACAGACAATTTAGCAGATTGTTATTACTTTAACTCTGAATAAATTGCATTGCATTAAATATGGAGATCCTCATCATTGATAAGATAAGATAAACTTTTATTCATTCACATGGGAAATGTTGGTTGAATATTTCTATTCCAAATCAATTTCATGATTTTTCCTAATTATTTTTTTTTATTTATTTAATTTAGTTTCTAAAGATCACTGTAGAAACAGAACGTTGTATTTTGGGATGTAACATAAAATAAAAAGCACAAAAAAAAAGACAAATTAAATAATACCCCAGAAAAAAATTCATTTTTTATTTTTTTCAGCCCAAAACGGAAGAGAAGGAAAAGGATATTGAAGCCCATGCACAGTTTCTTCTAGTCAAGTTCAACCATACATACAAGAGGGTGCGGCTCATGGCAGATAAATTCATTTCAAAGTTTGTGAGCAGGTTAGTTGGTTGTTTGTCTACATTGCTGTCTGCTAAGCTTACACACATTTACACCCGACTGTCATAAATTTGACATGTTCATACCAAACAAAAATGAAAGATTAGAAAAATAATTTTTTAATAATGAATGGTGAGACTGATATTGGGATTTATACAGTTAACAATTATATTATTAAGTCCTTTTTTCTGTGTACATTGCTCTTTGCTAAGCCTACACACATTTTTACATCCCTCTATGATAGATTTTATGCCAAAATGAAATAATAGATTTGTTTTTATATTTTCAAGCATGAATGGCAGTAGTAGTATCATATGGCTACTTCACCTTTACATTTAACCTGTCAATCCAAGATGTTAGCCTGTCATTGGCAGCCTGAACTGTATCGTATCCTCCATTAAGTATTTTGTTATAGGGCAGTGAAGGATTATGTGGTTGGTTGTCTCAAGACTTCCATTGCATCTAGTATACGAGGTGTGATTAATGGTAACATTGTTGTTGGAGTAAGTGTAAGCAACCACTATATTATTCAGTCCTTTTTTTTTTTTGTCTTTCACCATTTTTTTTTTCTAGATTCCCTCATCTTTTGTGGAGTGGCAACTTTCTGAGAACAATGTTGGATATTCTTCAAGTCGTCTGCACTGCTCTAGATCTGGTGAGTAGAGAAACTTAAACCTCTTGAATGCGTCGATATTTTTATTTTAGATACATGAAGGATGCTTGGCTAACCACTTTTTATATAGATTAAACAAAAGAAGTTGAGAGCGAAGAGCTGTGCCAGATAATCCCCAAATTTTTGTTGCCTGATAAGAAATAGTCAATCAAATTAGGTTTCAGTTTGACCTCAGTGCACTCTGCTAGTATTGCAGCTAGGCGATCCTGTATTCAATCCCAGAGCATCCAAAAGGTTAAACAGGCTTTTTTTAAAATTCCGATCAATTAAATAGGGCTTATTTCTTCTAAACTTGGTTCAGTGTTGGTTACACTTTTAGAGAAAAATTTACCAATAGTACTTTTACGTCACTTGTGTTCGTCTCACCTTTGTGATTTTAAATTGCGTATAGACATTCTCAGTGTAAATATAAGATATTTTTGGCTTTTGTTATGTGAAAGAGTTTGTAGGTAGTTCTACTATCTATGATTGGTTGGTATTTTGGACTAAGAGCAAGTGATTAGTTCGGATCACCTTCTCCGTATCAAAGATAATTTTTTTTTTTTTCTTTTTTTTTTTTTTTTTTTTTTTTTTTTGTGATCCGACTTTCAATCCACGTATATTGTATTTGTGTTCAGGACCCCCATGAGGACGCCTCGGAGATCCAGATCCCAGGGACGCCCTACAAGCTGCGGATCATGGATAACCTGGTCTCCAGAGAGGTGAGCACTCAGATATTTTAAAGTATATTTATACAATGTTATTAAATTTCTATGTTAACATAGCAGCAACAGATGACTATCAAAAACAGACAGAACAGATTACTATAAAAAAAACCCTGCTATAACAGATCACTATTTAAGAAAAAAAAACCCAGAAGAGATTACTGTGAAAAAAAGAAAAAACGTCTAGAACAGACGGATAAAAAACTTGTTTGCACCAGCTTTCATCATAATTATTGCTACAGAATTGCCATACCTGATGAATTTGTCTCACTGTATAATTATGTGTTTTTGTGTGTTGTTTAGTTGCATAATTATAGGGATATTTTCCTTTATTTTTTCCTCTTGCAACCATGTTACATAATGTGTAAGTAATATGTTTAATTTTTTACATCATTATGTATACGGTATAATTTCTCCATTTTTTGAAAATACTCTCTATCCTCTCCAGCCAGTGGTGAAGAACTTCTCTGAGCACAGCGTTAGGTAGAATTGTATAAATTGTCCATATTTTTCTTTTCTTTTTCTACCCAGCAAGTGGCGAAAGATTTCTACAGTCTATGGTGGCTCCTCTAGGTATACGGTATAATTTCTCAATATTTCAAATACTTCTCTGTTACCTCCAGCAAGTGGTGAAGGACTACTCCACACGCAGAGCTGGGCATAATTGTATAAACTTTCAATATCTTTCTTTTCTTTTACTACCCAGCAAGTGGCAAAGATTTCTACAGCTCTTGGTGTACGATATAATTTCTCAATATTTCAAATACTTCTCTGTTACCTCCAGCAAGTGGTGAAGGACTACTCCTCAAGCAGAGCTGGGCATAATTGTATAAAGTTTCCATACAGTGTGTGACTCCTCTAGGTATCTGGTATAATTTCTCAATTTTGTTTAATACTTTTTTTCCTCTCCAGCAAGTGGTGAAGGACTACTCGGCCCGCAGCTCCACCATCCTGCAGGAGGCGATGAAGTGGGCGCCCAACACGGTGCGCTCCCACCTGATCGAGTACGTGCTCAAGATGGACCTGCAGGCCCAGAAGTTGCTGCAGCACAGCGGCCTGGCCATGGCCACCGAGAGCGTGCTCAGCTTCGCCGGCTACAAGGGCACGGTGTCCACCACTGGGGTGGGTTCCATAGTGTGTGACATATTGGACAACACTTGTAACCCTGCGCACTACTTCTGGGTGATATAGGCACGGTGTCCACCACTGGGGTGGGTGTATAGTGTGTGAATATAGGCACGGTGTCCACCACTGGGGTGGGTGTATAGTGTGTGAATATAGGCACGGTGTCCACCACTGGGGTGGGTGTATAGTGTGTGAATATAGGCACGGTGTCCACCACTGGGGTGGGTGCATAGTGTGTGAATATAGGCACGGTGTCCACCACTGGGGTGGGTGTATAGTGTGTGAATATAGGCACGGTGTCCACCACTGGGGTGGGTGTATAGTGTGTGAATATAGGCACGGTGTCCACCACTGGGGTGGGTGTATAATGTGTGAATATAGGGTTGGATAATGTGCTTTTTTGTAAGGTGAGGTGGGTGCCTTGTGTGTGAATAAAGGATTGGATAATGTGTACTTTTTTGTAAGGGCACGGTGTCCACCACTGGGGTGGGTGCCTAGTGTGTGAATATTGGATAGAATAGGACCTTTTGCGCCGGAAGCCGATGTTCTTCCCACGGAGCCACACCGCCCCCTATGAATGTAGGATAGGATAATGTACTTTTCTTGTAAGGTATATACTTACAAGGGCACGGTGTTCACCACTGGGGTGGGTTGCATAGTGTGTGAATATAGGATTGGATAATGTACTTTTATTGTAAGGTGAGGTGGGTGCCTTGTGTGTGAATAAAGGATTGGATAATGTGTACTTTTTTGTAAGGGCACGGTGTCCACCACTGGGGTGGGTTGCATAGTGTGTGAATATAGGATAGGATAATGTGCTTTTATTGTAAGGTGAGGTGTGAATATAGGATTGTTGTTGAGTTGGTTTAATGTCCAACATCAGCACTATATAGTGGATGGATCCCAACACTAGCGTCTGGAAATTGTATGGATCCCAACACTAGCGTCTGGAAATTGTATGTGCTGCTACACACGAGACAGGGCGGGGATACCATGGCTCCTGTCCGCCTGAGCAAGATTTCACAGCATCTGAGCTGGTCATATTATACTGACACCGACCCAACCATTAGGGAGCGAAAACGCCATGGCTTGAACCACGGACCTTTTGCGCCAGAAGCGAATGTTCTACTCCAGGGCCACCCTATGAATATAATGTACTTTTTTGTAAGGCATATACTTACAAGGGCACGGTGTCCACCACTGGGGTGGGTGCATATTATGTGAATTTAGGACGAGATAATGTACTTTTATTGTGAAGTATAGGGAGCATAATGTGTGAATATAGGATGAGATATATTTTTATTCTCCATACAAGAAAAAAAACTGTTCTGGTGTTTACATGGGCTTGGTTCATTCGCATATTTACCGGATAATAGTCGGGGTTGTGGTTTCAACCCTTATTGCACATCATGTTTTGTACCCTTTTCTTTACGTATGTGGATTTCTTTGGGTCGGTAAGTTTTTTTTAAATAATCAAAGTAGATGGCTGTCCTGTCTGGTCCATTCCTTCAGGATGCTGCTCAACAATTTTCTTGTCACTGGCGCTTTCTGCCTCCCTCTAGTGGATCCTGTAGCACCGTCTTGATTTTCATATTTTTTTCAAATATTTGTATGAATATTTTCTTTTTATGTTGACAGACATCCAGCCTAGATCGCCGCCCCAGCTGTGTCAACTCTGAGAGTTCCAACTTCATGGCTAACCTGAGCATACGCTCCAGATACTTAGGAGAGGTAAAGTCTTACAGTCTTATGTCGCAGTACAAGATTGAGGGAAGTCCATTGTTGGTAGATGAAACTCGTTCACCAAAATCAATCTTAATAATAACAATAAAATGCATTTATATAGCGCACTCCATGAACAATCATGCTCAATGCGCTTAACAATTTCCATTGTCACAATTACAAAAGAAAAATAATATATAATGTTGACACAATACAATATTACATTCAAAAGCCACAAGGAATCGTTAGAGCTACTTAATAGATTCACCAGATACTTAGGAGAGGTAAAGTCTTACAGTCTTATGTCGCAGTACAAGATTGAGGGAAGTCCATTGTTGGTAGATGAAACTTATTCATCAATGTCAATCTTCACTTAACCCATCTATAAATGCATATGTTTCTTACAGGTTTTTTTTTAGGCAATGTAAGACTGAGATAGAGGTTTTACCTACTGAAGGAGGCCTTATGTTAGTTAGCAAACGATATTTATGTACAGAAATCAGTGGAATGCGTTGATATTTGTTTAATTAAAGTCTAGAGCAGAGCAATCTTCGACATATTATGTTATCTTCAAGCTGAAACATGTGCGACTCCTACATGCCTCTGCAATAGAAAATCACTCTTTGGTATAGGAAAAAAACGGAAAATAGAAAATCACTCTTTGGTATAGGAAAAGAAAGGATTTTTCTTCTCTTTTAAAAAAAAATTTTTTTTGTTTTTTAAAGAACTGTCGTTATTCGGAACATATTGTCTGCAATGAAAGAAAGGCTTTAAACTTAATATTTAGCACATGGTCACTAATTTAAACGTCATTCTCAGGTATAACGTCAAGTTTTGTAATCTAGCATGTCTTCCTGTAAACCTATGCATTTTCTAATTCTGTTAGAAACAAACATTGAATGGATGTTAAGAGGTGCACATAAAGCTATGAAAACTATAAAGATAATTATTATAATTTTAGACTTTTTGTTTGTAAAAGCCTTTAAGAGTTATTTTTTTTTACATTATAACAATGTATTTCATTTTTAAAATTGTTCCTCCCCCAAGGTAAACGGCATGTTAGACATCAGTGACAATGTGGAGACTGTGGAATCCAAACTCTGTGAGACACTGGACAAAGCCTTTGCCAAGAAAGGTAATCATTAAGTCCAGGCTTTGTGTTATTACTGCGTCAGTCATGGGGCTTGTCCACAATATAGCCTCTATAGTGCTGACGTTGGACGTTAAACCAACTCAACAACATTGTGTTATTACTGCCAGATTGGGCATGCAAGGCTAAAGGATAGACAATAAAACTTTGAATGCCAATGTTGACTATGATTGACGGACTTAAAAATTACTTGCAGTTGCTTGAACTAGTGCAAGGGAAGGAATCAAATCATCTCTTCACATTTTACAGTTGAAGAATTAAAATAATGATTAAAAAAATATATATATTGTTTGGAAATAATTTCAAAGTACTAAATAATTCAGTAGTATTATTTAATTTTATTTGAGTGGGTTTTTCTTCGCATAAGAACACTTTAGTGCTTACAATTTTACTTTATAAAATTTTCAGATATAATGTTGGCAAAGCAAACGATGTTTCGAATCACAGCTTTGCAGATTACTAAACCAGGTAAAAAAAAAAAGGGATATTATGTGTGAAGTCCATTTTTTTTTCCAATGCTATCTGAAGTTTCATAATTATAGAAACATCTGTTTTTCAGTCTTGACTGTAGATTTTGGTTGAGACATGAAAAAACTTGTGTGTGTGTGTGTTTATGTGTTTCTATCGGGTTTCTCTTTAAGTTAGTAAAAAATTTAGAAGAAATATGCTTTTATTTTCTGGGTCAAGAAATTTAGCATTACATTGGCACAGGTGTCGTGGGCTTTTTATTTTATTCAACCGTTTAGCGTTGCATCATATGTTTTAAGTTTAAAGCACCTTGATACAATCTCACTTCATATTTTATATTTCAAAAACAACTGGTAAAGTATAAATGTGTAACAATTGAATCAATTTGTAACTGATTATTTACAACTGGCAATGCGTTACTATGTAACTGATAATATACAATATATATCTGACTGGTTATGTTCGAGCAGTAATGTGTATCTTCACTTGTGCTGCAACCACCAGAGGTGAAGCGGTACCTGCTGCAGGCCATCTGCTGGGCGCCGGTCAAGTTCTTCAACGCCGACATCATGCAGGTGTCCATCATGTGCTGGGAGTGGATGCTCTCGGCCCGGCCAGAGTTTACGCTACAGGTCGGGACTGGTCAGAATGGAGAAATGGCGGGCTCAGAGGCGTAGTATTGTAACTGCTGGTGATCACTAAGACTGACATCTGACAATTTTATGTGCTGGCACACACGGCACAGGTCGGGGATACCATGACTCAGCTAGTCACATTATACTGACACTGACCCAACCAGTTACAGGGGATGAAATAGGACAAATTAATCTGCCGATCGTGGGATTCGAACCGGGGACCTCAAGATCTGGAGACCAACGCTTTACCTCTTGAGCCAGTTTGCCCCTTTATTTATACCTGCCTCTCAAAAGAAAATATTTATAACCCAAAATACTTTTTTTTCCTAGTTAGTTTCACATAATTTTCCTGTTTTTGTAAATTATCGATTTCAAAGATTTGGAAAAACAGAATATAGTGGGATTTCATGAGCATCGTTGAGGAAGTCATTGCAGCTCGGTTGAGTTAATATACATCTGATTCATAGATGTGACAGTGTATCATATGTCAACAACCAGAAAACTTACAGAAATATATTTTTTTCAAAGATTAGAAGAAAAAAAAAGAAAAATACAAACTTTGCTATCCTTAAGAGTTGTCCTGAACTTCACTGTGCCTAGACACTATATAGACACTATATAGACACTATATAGACACTATATAGACACTATATAGACACTATATAGACACTATATAGACACTATATAGACACTATATAGACTTTATGTAGACCTTATATAGGCACTGTATAGACACTATATAGACACTATATAGACTTTATGTAGACATTATATAGACACTATATAGACACTATATAGACCTTATATTGACACTGTATAGACATTATATAGACACTATATAGACACTATATAGACATTATATAGACACTATATAGACATTATATAGACACTATATAGACACTATATAGACACTATATAGACACTATATAGACATTATATAGACACTATATAGACACTATATAGACACTATATAGACATTATATAGACACTATATAGACATTGTATAGACATTATATAGACTATATAGACGTTATCATCATCATCATCAGGTGCCCTGCGTCATGGCGTTGGCGATCATGCCCTTCCACACTCGTCTGTCTTTGGTAGCTGTAATCACAGTGGTTGAGCTTTCCATGCCCATCCATGCCGTCCAGATTGTCAAGCAGTTTCTCAGCATTATATAGACACTATATAGACACTATGTAGACATTATATAGGCACTTTAGACACTATATACATTATAGACACTATAGACATTATAGACACTATATAGAGACTATATAGACACTATATAGAGACTATAGACACTATAGACACTATATAGACATTATATAGACACTATATAGACACTATATAGACACTATATAGACACTATATAGACACTATATAGACACTATATAGACACTATATAGACACTATATAGACATTATATAGGCACTATAGACACTATATAGACACTATATAGACATGGTCAACAATGCTAACCGACGCTGCAGTTCAAGAGTGAACCTCTTTTTTGTGTGCAATTCTTATACTTTTCCTGATCTTTTTTCAACCCTTCTACACCCTTTATCTTTTTGTGTCCTCTCTCAATTCTTCCTTTCTAGCTTTTCCTCGTGGGGTCCTGTTCACTTTAATTTTGAGAAGCAAATCAGCAGATTCACGACAGATCACTGACTCATTAGATTTTTTTTTTCTACTCGATATAGCGGTGGATTGAAGGTGTGCGCTGATTTTGGCTGGAAAGCTTTTTCGTCATTCAACATTTAATTTTATCCCGGAGATGAAAAAATGTTGATAAAATCTTTTTTTTTTTTTTATATATATATATATTCCATCATGGGCACCCAGTAAAAACAGGAGCAATTTTAGACTTTTTAAAGTTGTCTGAGCAAACAGATGAGTGATGTGCCATGATCACCTATGTCTGCACTAGATCCGGTACTTGATGAATGAAGGAATTCAAATTTAATCTGTCATGAAAATTGTGTGTCATGTCCGCAGTTTTTGCAAGAACGCATCGAGATTGCCAAGTACAGTGACTCCCAGCAGATCAAGATCTTCCTGTCCTTGCTCAACAAATCGCTGTCCGTGCAGATCGGCCACAGACCTTCCATCATATCCAGGCACACGGCGGCCATAGGGCCGAGATTCAGGTACCGAGCCAGGCTGTGTTTCGTATTATTGATTTTTTGACTTCTTGACATATAGCGTAAGAAGGTACTAGGTTAAATTTCCTCAATAAAATGAGGACACGGCAAGCAAAATTTGTTGGTCTTGTTGTCATGCGCAGGCTTAGTTTAGAACTTGTTATCGCAACTGGGGAAATGAATGGAAAGAGTACGAGGAAGGCAGAGAGAAAAGATCTTGAAGATGAATCGGTGGATGCAATGTTGTTTTTGTTGTTGAGTTGGTTTAATGTCCAACGTCAGAACTATATAGGCTATATTGCGGATGAGCTCCAAGATCGACGTCCGACAATTTTATAATAATAATGATAATAATAATAATAATAATAATAATAATAATAATAATAATAATAATAATAATAATAACAATGATAGTAATAATTCTAAAACCTGTTTAAGCAAATGAATAAAGTAATACCTCTTTCTTTCTTTTTTTTGTGCTAAAGTGTTATTGAGTTTGATAATTTCAAGCTAGACATCAATTTCATTTTGAATTTTGTTGCCAAATATTTTTGTAGTATTATTGTGTAATATTTAAGCGGAAGAGTTTCAGTAACCGTGCATGTTTCTCTGTGGCCTGCAGGCTTCTGTCCATGGGTCTTTCGCTGCTTCAAGGCGACAACCTGCCCAATACTCCGGCCAAGACCGTGCTCAGGGAGCGAGTCTACGCCGCAACACTGGATTTCTTCTGGTGAGTTACGGTAGAAATTCTCCACAGCTACAAGTTTTCAGGTTCTATGTAAAATGGCTAAATCACAAGTCTTCGAACTCTTCAATTAAGATGCAGAGTTAGCTGAAAATAAATAGAAATAATATGTGGTGTCTTCTAAAGAATTTAACATATGTTTTTAAACGCACATCGTTATTACAGTAAAAAAAAAGAAAGGCTTCATAATAATTGAAAGATACTGTGAGATACAGTCGAGATTCTCCAGAGCTACAAGTTTTAAAGTTATATGTAAAATGGTGTAATCACCAGTCTTCGAACACTTCAGTTAAGATGCAGGGTTAGCTGAAAATGAGTAGAAATAATATGTGGTGTAAGGCAGTCATCAACTTGAACCTACATAAAATTCTGTGGGTCTTATAAAGAATCTAACATATGTTTTTAAACGCACATGGTTATTGCAGCAAAAAAAAGGCTTAATAATAATTGAAAGATAGTGTGTGATACGGTCGAGATTTCCCAGAGCTACAGTTTTTAAGGTTATAATTATGTAAAATGGTCAAATCACAAGTCTTCAAACACTTAGAATATTTGAAGTACAAGGATCAGTTAAGGCACAGGGTTAACTGAAAATAAATAGAAATAATATGTGGTGTCTTCTAAAGAATCTAACATATGTTTTTACACGCACATGGTTATTACAGTAAAAAAAAAAGAAAGGCTTCATAATAATTGAAAGATACTGTCAGATACAGTAGAGGTTCTCCAGAGCTGCAATTTTTAAGGTTATATGTAAATCGGTCAAATTTCATGTCTTCAAACACTTAGATTATTTGAAGGACAAGGATCAATTAAGATGCAGGGTTAACTGAAAATGAGTAGAAACAATAATGTGATGTAAGGCAGTCATCAACTTAAACCAATATACAAAAAAACTAAAAAGGGTAATTTAACATTTTAACAGTGACATTTATGGGTTTTCTTAAAATCGACATCTGTTTTTAAACGCACTTGGTTATTACAATAAAAAAAAAATCTAATAAGTATTGAAAAAAATTATGAAGCTAAGAAGAGGAATCAACCAGGGGTCAGATTATGGTCTTTTTTAGTTATTTAGTGTGTAAAGAAGAACAAAATGCAATCTTAAGAGGTTTAAAAAAAAAAAGATCTCTATCTCTAGCCCAAAACGTGTAATGTCAGCAATGTGCAATATCAACAGTGTGTAATGTCAGTAACGTGTAATGTCAACAGTGTGTAATGTCAACAGTGTGTAATGTCAGCAGTGTGTAATGTCAACAATGTGTAATGTCAACAATGTGTAATGTCAGCAACGTGTAATGTCAACAATGTGTAATGTCAGCAACGTGTATTGTCAATAGCGTGTAATGTCAACAACGTGTAATATCAGCAACGTGTAATGTCAGCAACATGTAATGTCAACAGCGTGAAATGTCAGCAACTTGTGCCAGATTCATTCTTGTTGCCTCCATATCATTTTATAAAAGAAAGTCCTTAGTGAAAACATCTACACCTGTATTGTTTCTCAGCGGACCACCCATCTGCCCATCCCAAGCTCCAATAGAGCTACGAGGGGACATAACCTTGTTAATGCAGTATTGGCAGAGGATGCACTACGACAAAAAGCATTTGTCTGTCAACACGGTTCCTTTGGGTAGGTATTCAGATCTATAACTCTTTTTTTTTTAGTATTCATTTACGGTATAGTTGGTTTTTGTCGTTGTTTTTTTAGATGTGCTAAGACAAGAAATGCTTGTCAGTCAACACGAGTCCTATCCTTGATTGTTTACTGTCCACATGAGCTGTCACAGTGGAGAACAAACCTGGGTCTGCTTCACCCCCACAGGGTCTCTCTCTCTTTCTGTTAGTCTCTCTCTCTCTCATTGGGTGGGTTTTGGGAACTTTTTTTCAGTATTCTTTGACAGTATGGATGTTTTTTTTGTAGTTGTTTTTTAGATAGACTGTAAGAACACATTTTTTCCATCAACACAGTACCTCGAGTCTTCAGAGCTGTAACTTGATTATTCTTTATAGTATGGGTGTTTTGTAGTTGTTATTTTTTAGATGTATTACGGCAAGAAATATTTGTCCGTTAACAACATGGTTCCTTTGGTTGAGTCTTTGGAGTTATAACTCAACTTTCCTTTTACTGTGTGGATGAGCATTTTTGTTGTAATTTTTTAGATGCACCATGACAAGAAACATTTGTCTCCCTCTGCCTGCCTCCACCCCCCTCACAATCTTCTTCACTTTGAGTTTAGATTTATATCTCCCCACAACATAGCTTAGTGAAAAAAACAAAACATAAAGCTCATGTTAATTCGTGAAGTTATTATGTCACAACTCTTAGTCTTAGAGTCCTCTCCTTGTTTTTTACCTGTCCACATAAGCCAACACAATGGAGAACAACCCTGCGTCAACCTCACCCCCAATGACTTCAGAGTCTCTCTCTTTCACCCTCTCTTCCTCTCTCCCTCTCTCCCTCCTTCCCTCCCTCCCCCCACTGCTAATAGATCTATATTCTAGAGACACGTCCATATTTCTCTGTCCACATGAGCCGATACAATGGAGAACAACCCTGCATCAACCTCGCCCCCAATGACTTCAGGATCGGGCGCGGCCTACTCAGTCCAGTCCGGGTGGATGAACACGTTCAACAGCAACTCGTCCTCCATCTACTCCAAGCGCTCGGCCACAGGTGAGACGCGGCCTACTCAGTCCAGTCAGGGTGGATGAACACGTTCAACAGCAACTCGTCCTCCATCTACTCCAAGCGCTCGGCCACAGGTGAGAGCACGGCAAGCGCCTACCTCGTTTCTCTGTATCTGTTAACCGTTGTTTGTAAGAGACAAGCTTTCTACTAGTTTTTAAGTTGGCTTCGGCTCTCAAGGAATATCCTTTGCAGCAATGAGTCAATTTAAACTTTATTCCTGGTTCCTCAATCAGATAAAGTAAAAAAAAAAAATATTGTTCATGTGTTGAAAGAAGGTACATACTTCTTTGGTTTTTTTTTCAAATTTTTTTTTTTCGTTTTATTTTTTTTTTCCATTAATTTTGCAACTGCGTCTCATAGATTCATAAAGAAGGGGCTGCTTTTCTACATGACTTGAGATTGATAAGTATCTTGAGATGGTTATAGGAACCTTCAAGAAAGATTTTATTCTATGACTAATCCCAGCGAGTTGAGTTGAGTTTAGTTGGTTAAACGTCCAACATCAGCACTATATAGGCTAAATTGTGGACGGGCCCCAAAACTGACGTCTGACAACTTTATGTGCTGCATCACACGAGCGGGGATACCATGACTCTTGTCTCAGCCGGTCACATTAAACTGACACCAACCCATCCAGTAGGGAGCGAAATCGCCAGGGTTCAAACCCGAACATTTTGCGCCGGAAGCGGATGTTCTACCCCAGGACCACAGGGTCCCCGATTGATCCCAGCACTAAGTTAGATGAAAAATCTGCATATTAGGTGCATCATCATGGATACACCTGCTTTCACTCACTAATTGAGCCGTGGTACGCAATCGGTGCTCTGTCATTTAAAACCCCTTTCCACTGTGGACATGCAAACAACCTGGACGGTATTTCACGATTCAGATATTATAATGGGAAAATACTTTGACGTACCTCACTGTGTGTGTTTCAGATTTGCTGAGCCCAAGTCAAGGCGGTAATTGTGATAATTACGGGGCTATCTTGATTTTATCAATCCGCTACAAACTATCCCATCACATATCCGCACACTGTTATGAAATGAGTTCTGTGGTATGATTGGTTTGGCCCAGTCGCAGTTGGTATGATCTGTAACGGTGGTTTGGCCTCATCTGTGCTGCCTTATAAGTTGCATTTCTGAATGCGGGTCTGGCTTCTATTGAATTATGAAATATTATTTACACCCCTATCAGTCTGTATGCTTATAATGTGAAATTATCATTATTATTATAATTCCCTTTCAGTTTTTTGTTGTTTTTTATAATACTTGAAATTATCAATTTTGTATTATTTAAATCCCTCTCAGTTTTAAGATTATTTGTGAGATTATCAAACAATATTTAAAGTCCTTCCAGTCTTTTGATAATTTGTGAAATTATCAAATATTATTTAAATACTTCTCGGTTGTATGATAATTGAATTTGTGAAATTATCAAATATTATTCAAATCCCTCTCAATTTTATGAAGATATATGATATATACATGTATTTATTTTTTAATGTCACTATGCTGAAAAAAAAATATTCACACCTTGCTTTGCTGAGTTGGAATGCAAGCTTTGCAAGCTACCCTGTTTTGTTTATGATTATCAAAAGGTGACCACAGGGACATACGATCCTTTATTAGTTAAAGTGGGAAATCTACCCAGGGGAGTTTTATATTTAAATGTATACTTTAATTTTTTTTTTCAATCAAAGAAAGAGAATTGCACTTTGTAGCATTTGCAAAAAAACAACAACCCAGTTCTCAAACTGCATTGCCGGCTACTATTTCATACCTGCATAAAAAAGACATGTTTCATTGCGTGTTATATATACGACATTGATTAACGAGACCTTTTATATGGACATTTTGGGGGTTGGGGGGGGATTCTTATTGTTGTTTATTTTCATTGCTGTTACTTGGCTCATTCTATCTTTTGATACGTTTAAAATTTAAATTAAATTTAATTCTCTCTCTCCCCCTCCTGTTTTTTTTCTCTCTCTGCGCTTTGCACGCCACAGCAGCCCCATCTGTCATTGACTTTGACCTGGCGGATTCAATCAAAGGTGCCTCCACTACTCACTAGTACTTTCTATATTAGCACTTTGGCGGATTGGCAGAGTGGGCCTTGAAGCCACTGCAGCCTCTAAATTTGTTCTCCTTAACGTGTCAGAAAATATTTGGGTTTTTTTTTTGGTCCTTTGCACCATGCCTTGCCGTTTTCTTACCTCGCCGCCTACACCCGGAGTCTTTTCTTGCCTTTTTTCCTCTTACCTCTTAGTTTTGGACTTGTATAGAGATTTATAATCGAGTTCTTGTGTAAAGAGAATGTGAAGCAATAATAGGCCGCCCTCATAACGCACACAACTCATAACCCCCCCCACCTTCACCCCTCAACCACCCCTCAACCACCACTCTAGATTTAGACCCACGTTCCAAGTCCAAGTTTACTGTTACCTCGCTCTCAGCAGTATAGGATTCCTTGTGAAACCAAGAAACCACAAAACAAAGCAAAGTTCTTAAAAGGTTCCTTAAAAAAATATCTCGAAGTGTACTTTCTATGTGAAAAAACAATAAAAAAACAAAGCCAAAGTGTAAAATTGCTAAGAGGTGTTTTCAGATGCCATGTGTTGTATAAACTTGTCAGGGTGCCAAAAAAAAAAAAAAAAAAAAAAAAGAAACCTAGAGTGTAAGATACGAGTTCTTGTGTAAAGAGAATGTGAAGCAATAATAGGCCGCCCTCATAACGCACACAACTCATAACCCCCCCCACCTTCACCCCTCAACCACCCCTCAACCACCACTCTAGATTTAGACCCACGTTCCAAGTTTACTCTTACCTCGCTCTCAGCAGTATAGAATTCCTCGTGAAACCGAGAAAACACAAAACAAAGTAGAGTTCTTAAAAAGTTCTTTAAAAAATATCCCGAACTGTAATTTCCATGTGAAAAAACAATTGAAGAAAACAAACCCAGAGTGGAAGATTGCTAAGAGGTATTATCAGATTCTGGGTGATTTGTAAACTTGTCAGGGTTTAGAGTTGAGAAATGGTTGCATCTGATTGAAGATTTGACAGCTTTTAAATATTATAATTTTCATTCAAAACATGGCTTCAGTGGTTCAAAGAAATAAACGTTCTACCTTTTATCAAGCTTTTTGTAAGAGATGGAAGTGGTCTCATCGATTCAGTTGAAAATCTTTCAAGTCACGGCTGGTCATCTCATCTTGTAACTACTA
The DNA here is from genome assembly GCA_003991915.1 of Elysia chlorotica. Classification (NCBI taxonomy): domain Eukaryota; kingdom Metazoa; phylum Mollusca; class Gastropoda; family Plakobranchidae; genus Elysia; species Elysia chlorotica. The sequence continues at coordinate 159,408 of RQTK01000824.1, forward strand.
TGAAAATATCCCCCAACTTTGTCCAACTTTGTCCAGCTTGGTTGATCTTAGGCTTTTGGCGACTTATTTTTCGCTAGCTGGTGTTTTTAATCTCTTGGGATTCTTAATTCAAAAGTAAAAAAAAGAAGAAAATAATGTTTCAAGCAGGGACATACATTTCCTCCTCTCTGTCCCCACCCTCTTTTTTTGTTTGTTTATATTTTGATTATATAATTATTTTTTCCTTGAAAATGGGTGGAAAGTTTTATGTGTTCCTTCAGTATTCAAATACAGAGCACAGCGAACAGATATATTTCATATGTGTATTTTTTGTGCACCCTTTTTCATGGAATGGATTTTAGACCACGAGCTGTGTATATTTGCATGAAAGGTGGAATATATACACTGTCCTGTTTATAAACACCTGCATTTGCATTAACTTTTCTTCCCATAAGTTGACACATAATCAGAAACAAGAGCATGGTTTTAGGCTTTGGTGATGCTTCTGTGAGAAGAGGTGCTTTCAAGAACTCAACATGTCATGCACATAATTTTTGTCATGTGAGACAGATAAAATAAAGGAATGCTTGAACATATTCTACATTGCGAACACCAAAACTATACATACATGTATACAAAATAAATGTGTTCAGTATCTGATATTTTTTATACATACAAGTGAAGGGTATTGCAAGTCAAGGAATGGAATGTTTTTGGGGTTGTTTTAAGATTTTTTTTGAAAATGCAAGAACCACTTAATGTTACAGCACCTTAAGTAGACAAAATTTATTTGAAACTAATAATGTCCTCAACAGGAAGAAAAAAAAACAAAAATGTATCTACTAATGCCAACCCATTCAATTGATGCGTTTGTTGTTATCCCTTCAGACTAGATAGGTCACTAAAATCAAAATTATTTTGCTACATATGTAATTTTTGTCAAATGTTTAACTTATTTATTGATCTTGATTTGTTATACCTGTACATCTTTATTTTTTACATCTATGTTCTTTTTTCTTTGTGGTGGATACATTCTTACGCACTTTCATTCAAGATATATGTTATATTATTGTTTAATTTTATATTTTTCTGCACTATGAACGTCTTTTAGATGTTTTATTGTATTGTCATGATTAAATAGAACATTTAGCCTTTAATTTGATGGGGGGAGGAGGGGGGGGGATAATTACTTCAAGGCAGACGTTACGTTATTGGATGTAACTACAATGTCGCGGTAAGCTTACAACTCGTCTTAAGATAAATGAGTAAGAAGTTAAGACGAGTTATAAGGTACCTTGACATTGTAACTACGATCCATTATCCAGGTCTATGGCTTTGCCTGACACTGTCACAATTTCCGCCACTGCAAGATCTTGCTTTACCGTGGACAGTGGTTGTTTTTTTAAATGCGCTATGATGTATAGTATTATTGTAGTTGAGATATTGTAGCTTCAGCACTATGGAAAACCAAAACAAAACCAACACACACACGAACCAAAAAATCCTTTAAAAAAATAAACCTTTATGTATTACAAATCCGTCCTCCTCGACAACTCATCCACCTCCCACCTCCCACTCCGCTCCTTCCGACACTTGTGCCTTCTTCATATTGACCTTCACCTTCACCTTGGCCTTCACCTTCACCTTGACCTTGGCGACCACTTCCACCACTACCACCTCCACCTCCAGTGGGCAGCTTGGGCGGCCATCGCCAGTCGTTGGTCTCTGGCCTGCAAGGCCACTTTGAAACGCAGGAGACCATGGCCGCGGGTAACAACATACATGTACACAACAAGACAACCTGCTGCCCCTGATCCTGACCCTGACCTTGACCCTGACCTTACCCCTGCAAGCTGTGGCATGCGCTACTAGTACTACTAGTCTCTCAGTCTCACACACCGCCGGCGGCACGACTAGCACCACACTCCTTCCTTCCCGTCCTGCTCCTTGCTCCTTGCTCGTTTAGACTTTGTGAAGAAAGAGAGTAGATCGAGTTTGAGTGTAGCCTCTCAGGTCACTGTTGTTGTTGTTGTTGTTGTTGTTGTTGTTGTTGTTGTTGTTGTTGTTGTTGTTGTTGTTGTTGAGTTGGTTTAACGTCCAGCCTCTCAAGTCACTGTTGTTGTTGTTGTTGTTGACTAAATCTCTTTCTCTCTGTCTGTCTGTCTGTATGTCTGTCTCTACCTCCCTCTCTCTCTCTTTGTCTCTGTCTTTGTGAGATCACAGAGGTTTGAAAGACAAGAGACTAAAATCATTCTGCTCTTTCTGGTGAAACCAGAGAGTGTTTATTCATGAGAGGCTAAACTCACTCCATGATCCTCATGCCGTGCTCCCACCACCCTTTCCCTTTCCTTCTGCTCTCAGAAACACTTCGTCATGTCGTTAACCCCATGCCTGTTAACTGATTCCCAACCCAAATCTTTGCGGTACTGCAGTTATTAATTGAAGCGATTGATTTGTTTTTATCCCTTTTTAGTTCCAGATGGTGACGTATCGTTAACCTCATGTTGATAAAATAACAACAACAAAAACTGTTTTAATTCTATTGTCATTAGGTTTTGTTTTTTGTTTTTGTATTATTTTTTTCTATATATATATGGGGGGGGGGGGGTTTTTTTTTTTTTTTTTTTTT
>RQTK01000824.1:162860-195675 GCA_003991915.1 Elysia chlorotica
ATTATCATTATTATTGTTCTGCCTAAGATTTGAAAATAAATTTACTTTGCTTTAATGAGGACAAAAAATTTGTAGTATAAATGTGGCAATTAAGAATTCACCCATGCATCTCCCATGCATTTCACAACCCTTCTCATTAATGTGTATGCATTTTATGTGTCTTGTGAGGAACCCATGTTTTTCATTTATATATAGATGTACTTTTTCCTAACATTTTATAAAAAAATCAGTCTGGTTTAAAATATAAGAAAATATTTGAAATATAAAACAAAACAAAAAATCAAACAAACGAATGAACAAACAATTGTTTAGCATCATAAGAAAATGGTAGATGTGTAATAAAAATAAGATTCATGCACACAATAATTTGATCTTTGATCAGGCTTATTATGAAGTTTATAAAATTAAAATCTGTTTCCTGTATATTGTATCTAACTTAGAATCATAATAATGATATACTTATTAAGTCTTATTTCTTCGCTTGCTGAGAAAATTATATAATTGAGCATAGTGAACTTGGATTCATGGTGCTGTACTGTGATTTTATGTTGTGATAAAGTTGATGATATATATTATACATATAAAGTATTTTTTGTGTGTTATTGGGGTAATTACAGCTTATAGGCTAGTTCTCGTGCTTTCCTTGTTATGGAATGCCTTAACACCCCTTCCCACCACACCCTCTGTATGGCATAGAATAATTATATTGTTTTTTAAAAGTTTTATGCTGAGGGATAATGCTAACGCAGGAAAAGTTTTTAGTTACACTAAAACCGATACCTGTTGCTGCTAGACATAGGTTTATGTTATTATTATTATTATTATTATTATTATTATTATTATTATTATTATTATTATTATTATTATTATTATTATTATTATTATTATTACTAATCATAAAATGAAAACAAAAGGTATTTTCCTATTTGAGCAGCTGAAAAATGGTGCTTATTTTTACACCATTGTGAAATTTTTTTCCTCTTCAAATTTTTGTCAATGCTGGACAGAGGGCAAGACAATTTAATATAAGGCACAGAGACCTGTAAAATAAACAAACATACATGAACTTATACAGCATCCACCACAATAATATTTGAGTAGGTCTACTGTGAAGGAGGCCGATAGTTCTTGTGTTGGTTTAACGTCCAACAGCAGCACTATATAGACTATATTGTGGACGGGCCCCAAGACGACGTCTGATAATTTCAAGTGCTGCCACACATGAGACAAGGTGGGGATACCATGACTCCTGTCTCAGCCGGTCACATTATACTGGCACCGACCCAACCAGAAGATCTTTCTCACTCTCTTACCTGCATGGCGATGTAGTAGTAGTAGTCGTGGATGTCGTAGACGTAGCCGAGGCCGAAGCCCACGGTGAAGACGCCGCTGAGGATCATGCCGACCGACAGGTAGTAGCGGAGGTTCATGCGGTCAGCTATGTGTCCACTGGATGGATGGACACAGGTGAGGAGAAGGTGTGGGTTAGGAAGGTGAAGGATTGGTGAATTGAGAGAGAGGGGGGATGTGGAGAAAGAGAGAGAGAGAGAGAGAGAGAGAGAGAGAGAGAGAAAGAGTGTGTGTGTGAGAGAGAGAGAGAGAGGGGGGAGAGAGAGAGAGGAAGACAGAAAAAGACAGAGGGAGGGAGGGAGAGAGACATAGACAAAGACAGAAAGTAAGGTAGAGAGATCAATAAAGATTGAGATGTAAAGAAAAAGCGAGATACGCCTATCTCTGTATTTACAATCACTGCACCATCACAATATCACCAGCCAGAGAGCAACACATTACTACTACTACTACATCGCCATGCAGGTAAGGGTGAAGAGAGTGAGAGTGATGGTCAACACATTACTACTACTACTACATCGCCATGCAGGTAAGGGTGAAGAGAGTGAGAGTGATGGTCAACACATTACTACTACTACTACATCGCCATGCAGGTAAGGGTGAAGAGAGTGACCGTCAACACAACTACTACTACTACATCGCCATGCAGGTAAGGGTGAAGAGAGTGAGAGTGATCGTCAACACAAGAACTGTCGGCATCCTTCGCAGTAGACCTACTCTAATTCGGTGTCAGTATAATGTGACTGGCTGAGACAGGAGTCATGGTATCCCTGCCCTTTCTCGTGTGTGGCAGCACATAAAATTGTCAGACGTTGATCTTGGGGCCCGTCTACACTATATAGTCTATATAGTGCTGCTGTTGGATGTTAAACCAACCAAACCAACCTTCACAGTAGACCTACTCAAATATTATTGTGGTGGATGCTGGATATAAGCGGCACAGCTTCACCGAGAAGCAGTGGAGGGACATCGCAAACTACTCCTGGGAGCTGTCGCCCACGCTGGCCGTCTACCTGCCCTTCAGGTCGGTGGTGGTCTGAAACTGCTTGAGAGTGTTGATAGCTGGTTGTGGTTAAAAGTGTTGATAGTTGCTTGCAGTAGTTCACAATAGATGGTTGTAGTAGTTTGCAATAGAGGGTTGTAGTAGTTTGCAATTATATGGTTGTAGTAGGTCGCAATAGATGGTTGTAGTAGTTTGCAATAGATGGTTGTAGTATTTCGCAATAGATGGTTGTAGTTGTTCACAATAGATGGTTGTAGTAGTTCACAATAGATGGTTGTAGTAGTTCACAATAGATGGTTGTAGTAGTTTGCAATAGATGAACTTGAAAGTGTTGATAGCTGGTTGTAGTAGTTTGTAATACTCGTAGATTAGTTTGAAAGTGTTGATAGCTGATTGTAATGTAGTAGTTCACAATAGATGAATTTGAAAGTGTTGATGGCTGGTTGTTGTAGTTCACAATAGATGAGGGGGACGCGGTGGCCCTGGGGTAGAACATCGGCTTCCGACGCAAAAGGTCCGAGTTCGAGCCCTGGCGATTGCGCTCCCTACTGGCTAGGTCGGTGTCAGTATAATGTGACCGGCTGAGACAGAAGTCATGGCATCCCCGCCCTGTCTCGTGTGTGGCACCACATAAAATTGTCAGACGTCAGTCTTGGGACCCGTCCACAATATAGCCAATATAGTGCTGATGTTGGACATTAAAACCAACTCAACTCAGTGGTGTGAACTGCTTGAAAGTGTTGATAGCTGATCTGATTGTAATGTACTAGTTCACAATAGATGAGCCTGTGTTTGTTGATTAGTGTACGTCCCATGTCAGCACTAAGTAGGCTCTATTGCGGACGGATCCAAATTTTATTTAGTTTCCTTAACGTCCAACTTCTGCTGCAAAGCATTATCAGGGACGGATCCCTAGACTGACGTCTGGTAATTTTATCTGCTCCAAAGTTTAAAAGAGCAGTGTGAAGTTCTGCATTAGGATATTGATTTAGTAACAAAAAAAAATTATATCTGACAGCATAATTATGGGACCTTTCCATGACCACAGTGACTAATTCAATTGTTTTTACCAGACGGATCCCATGACTGACGCCTGGTAATTTTATGTGCTCCAAAGTTTAAAGAGCAGTGTGAAGTTTTGTATTAGGATATTGATTTAGTAACAAAAAATAAATTATATCTGACAGCATAATTATGGGACCTTTCCACGACTACAGCGACTAATTCAATTGTATTTACCAGACGGATCCCATGACTGACGTCTGGTAATTTTGTGTGCTAAAAATTTTAAAAGAGTAGTGTGAAGTTTTGGATCAGGATATTGATTTAGTAAAAAAATTAATTAAATCTCACAGCATAGTCATGGGACCTTCCCACGACCACAGCGACTAATTCTATTGTTTTTACCAGACGGATCCCATGACTGACGTCTGGTAATTTTATGTGCTCAACATTTAAAAAAAATAATATGCAGTTTTGGATTAGGATATTGATTTAGTAAAACAAATAAATTACATATACATCTGACAGCATAATTGTGGGACCTTCCCACAACCACACCCACTAATTCTATTGTTTTTACCAGACGGATCCCATGACTGACGTCTGGTAATTTTGTGTGCTCAAAATTTTAAAAGAGTAGTGTGAAGTTTTGGATCAGAATATTGATTTAGTAACAAAAAATAAATTATATCTGACAGCATAGTCATGGGACCTTCCTACGACCACAGCAACTAATTCTATTGTTTTTACCAGACGGATCCCATGACTGACGTCTGGTAATTTTATGTGCTCCAAATTTTAAAAGAATAATGTGAAGTTTTGGATCAGAATATTGATTTAGTATTTAAAAAAATGTATATCTGACAGCATAATCAAGACCACACCCACTAATTGTATCGTTTTTACCGGAGAACAGGTTCCGTAACTGCGAGACCCTGCGTAAGGAGGCCACGCGTCTCGTGTCCATCAACCCCGACAGCGTGTCGCACATCCCAGAGGCGATCAACTTCCTGGTCACCGCCACCAGCGTGGAGATGGATGTGCCAGAGGTGAGACCAGGCTCCACAGAAATATATATATATATATATATCGTGGACTGAGAATTAACTAGTTCTATGTCCACTTTTTGAAAAAATTGAGTGACACGTTTGAAGAGAATCACATTTACAGTGGCTATTATACACATGAAATGTAGATCTCAGTTACAAAAACCATTAGATACAAGAAAAAAGAGATGTTGTTACATAGGAATGAAAATATAACATGACCAAACTTTGACGTCAATTTTCTCAGCTCTACATAAAGTGGAGATGGAACCAGTTAATTCTCAGCCCACGTTATATGGAATCTGCTTAAGATAAACCCAATTTAAGATTGTTTGTTTGCTTTTTAGGGTCCATCGTCAGCACTATATAGGTTATATTGCAGAAGGGCCCCAAGACTGACATCTGACAATTTTATGATCTTCCACACAAGAGACTACCTCTCACCTCTCTCTCACTCTTTCTCTCTTTTTCTCTCTCTCTCATTCCCTCTCTTTTACCCCTCTTCCCTTTCCTGATTCTCTCTCACTTTCTCTTTGATCTCCCCCCTCTCTCTCTATCTCCCTCTCTCCCTCTCTTCCTCCCTCTCCCTCTTCCTCATCATCTATCTATCTAATCTATCCATCTATCTGCTTTGAACCAGAGTATCTCCTTTAACAAAGTTACTCGTTTTTTCCACTTCATCAGCACAAAATTAGACGATATATATAACATGAGATCTGCAAGAGACTGATTTTCTTTTTTTTTTTTTGTGCTTCCTTCTTTCCGTCCGCAGCTCTCTCACATCATGACCTGGGAGAAGGTGTCCCGTTCTGCTGTCAGTTCTGAGAGATAATTTTTTTTTTTTACTAAATCAATATCCTAATCCAAAACTTCACGCTACTTTTTAAAACTCTACAGCACATGAAATTTTTTTTGTCCATCCTTCCTTCTGCAGCTGTCTCACATCATGACCTGGGAGAAGGTGTCCCCTGTGCTGGCGCTGTCCTACTTCTCCAGGCTGTACCCCCCGCACCCGCTCACAGCGCAGTTTGCCATCAGGGTGCTCCGCGCCCAGCCCTCGGTGAGAAATAATGGAATCTCTTGAGATAAAAACGTTTTTAGATTTGTAACGTATAAAATCGCCGTATAGGATCCCCCAGGGGAACCTAGAAGACGTTAAACCCGAAGAGAGGGAGAGAATTCTCTCTCTTATAGAGAATAACGTATAAAACTATATAAATTCATTGTAGTGAGAATTTTTGTGGCTTAAGAGGAATTTGACCAATTGCTTGTTCAAAATGTTATTAATATCAGTGATATATGAATTTCCATTCACCCAAAAATTTTCACCTAGACTCATTTTGTCAGCTCACTACACATTTGTCATAAAAATTGTCTAACTTAAATGAAACTGATTATTTTTTGTAGTACTAGTCCTATCTAAAAATGTAAAATATTATTAAATTTTATTTTTTAATGTTATTCCTTGTGATATCGAAATCTTTAAGCTCGATTGACTTAATTTCTTCATTCTATTTCTCTTCTTTTTCTAGGAGGTCCTGTTGTTTTACATTCCTCAAATCGTCCAAGCCCTGAGATATGACCCAGTAAGTGCTACATGTGACGCGTTGCCATTTCATTCTCTTACATTAAATTGTGGGTTGAGAGGCATATTATTGTAACAGCAAAGAGTTAAAGAAGGCAGTTACAGCATTTTGCGTCCAGACCTGCGAAATGTTTTTAAAAGCTCTCAATGTGTGAGTGAAACGGATTTTTACTAGAACATTAATTTCTATAGCGGCGGAGGAAAACTAGTTGCTCGCTGTTCCGGACCCAACTAATACATAACTATCAACTAAAGTTTGTACACTGTTCAATATATGAGTTTATTAACTTCGAAAAAAGAGAACTCACTCAAAATGTTAAAATGATTGAAGAGAACTGATAGGTTAAATATACTGCACAGCATTAAGGGGGTTCACACAATTCAAAAGTAATGTAGTCCCATGCTCGACAGGGCAATGGTGAAGCAAGTTGAAGTTGTAGTTGAGTTGGTTTAAGATCCAACATCAGCACTATATAGGCTATACTGTGGACGGACCCCAAGACTGGCGTCTGACAATTTTGTGTGCTGTCACACATGAGACAGGGCGGGGATTCCATGAATCCTGTCTCAGCTGGTCATTAAACTGACACCGATCCAACCAGTAGGGAGCGAAATCGCCAGGGCTCGAACCATGGACCTTTTGCGTCAGAAGCTAATAATCTACCCCAGAGTCCTGATTGTACTAGGCAATAGCATGATTTGTGATGTAGATTGCCATTACACTTCTCGCTGTACTTTACTTTGGCTGTGTCTCAACAGCCTTAGGGAATCATTACGTGCTGGGTGACACAGTGAGGTTCAGGTCCAGAAAAATAATTGTCCGTGCAGGGGATCGATCCCAGATACTTCACAAAGGTGGCCCAGTGCCCTAACCATTGTGCCAATGGCACCACAAGTACTTTGTATGTCTAACAACAAACAGGACGAACTCGTGTGGGGATTATTGGACATAATGGAAAAGAAAATCCTGTGAAATTAAATCAGTGATCCATTTTTCTTTCTGCATGAAAAAAAAAAAATAATAATAATAAAATAAACATTTAGATACCAACAAATTGAGCAGTCAACCCACCTACTGATATAAAACAGTCTAATTTCATCCTCACCCTTGTGCCCGGCCGAGACAGGAGTCATGGTATCCCCGCCGTGTCTTGTATCACACAAAATTGTAAGACGTCAGTTTTGGGTTCCGTCCACAATATAGCCTATGTACTTCTGTCATTTGATGTTAAACCAACTCAACCCAGATTGGCTGTGTGTCTTAAACTTATCTTCCACTCAGAAACCATCCACCCACCTAACGAACATTGACACAATTGAATATTATTTAACATATCTCTCCGCTCTCCAGATGGGCTACGTGTCCGAGTTCATCCTGTGGGCGGCCGGCAAGTCCCAGCTCTTGGCCCACCAGCTTCTCTGGAACATGAAAACCAACATCTACCATGACGAGGAGGCCACCATGAAAGACGGTGAGATGAGATACGATAAGATATTCTTTTACTGTCCTTCAAAGGAAACTATGAAGATCATGAGATAAGATACGATAAGATACTCTTTTACTGTCCTTCAAAGGAAACTATGAAGATCATGAGACGAGATGCTATAAGAATATATATACTTTTATTGTTCGTCCAAGGAAACTGAAGATCGTGAGATGAGATACGATAAGATATTCTTTTACTGTCCGTGTGAGGAAATTATGAAGATCGTGAGATGAGATGCGATAAGATATGCTTTTATGTCCGTCCAAGGAAATTATGAAGATCGTGAGATAAGATCGATAAGATATTCTTTTACTGTCCGTGTGAGGAAATTATGAAGATCGTGAGATGAGATACAATAAGATATACTTTTACTGTCCGTCCAAGGAAACTATGAAGATCGTGAGATGAGATACGATAAGATATTCTTTTACTGTCCTTCCAAGGAAACTATGAAGATCATGAGACGAGATGCGATAAGAATATATATACTTTTATTGTTCGTCCAAGGAAACTATGAAGATTGTGACATAAGATACGATAAGATATACTTTTATGGTTCGTCCAAGGAAATTATGAAGATCGTTTCACCACTGTGAGAAAACGCATATTAGGATGGTATGGGCACATAACAAGATCAACAGGAATGCAAAGATAATCCTACAGGGTACGGTACAAGAAGGGAGAAGGAAAGGCAAACAGAAAAAAAGATTGGAAGACAGCATAACAGAATGGACAGGTTTAAAGCTGGGTAAAGCCCTATGAAAGGCGAAAAAACAGATGAAGATGGAGAAAATTGGTTGCCTGATCATTTTTGGTATCCCAACGGTCGTGTAGATTAAGGGACCAGTGAAATGAAGTGAAGAAGAAACTTGTCATCGTGGAGTTTGAGATTGAGATATGGGTTGTTGTTTTTGTTAACATCGACAAATAAATAATGTAGTATACGCAGGCTTTGGTTGTTTGTTTGTTTTTAAATATCTTTGCTCATTGAAAACCAACCTCCGCTATTAATATAATAATTATGTGTATCTGTGTGTTTGTGTATCTTTATTAAATATGTCCAGCCTGGCTTTGTCTGTCTTTCTATCTCGTCTATCTCTCTTTCTCTCTTTCTCTCTCTCTCTCTCTCTCTCTCTCTCTCTTTTTCTGCCTCTCTGTTTCCCTTTTTCTTTCTCTCTCTCTGTTGTCATCTCTATGTGTCTCTGTCTCACTCCCATCTATCTTTCTATTTATCTCTCTTTTCTCTTTCTCTCTCTCTATCTCTCTCTCTCTCTCTCTCTCTCTCTCTATCTATCTATCTATCTCTCTTTCTCTCTCTATCTCTCTAATATCTCCATCTATCTGATTTGAAGCATTGCAAGGTCCTAATCAACGCTACCTGTTTTTACCACAGAGTTCATTGGCACGAAGCTAGAGGAGATGATAGAAGAGATCTGCAAGAACCTCTCTGGATCGGCTCTCAGCTTCTACAAGCGGGAGTTTGAGTTCTTCGGGGAGATCACAAACATTTCAGGCATTATACGGTAAGCTCAAACCTTTTTTTTTTGTTTTTTTTATAAAAGTAGAATAAAGTAGATAGAGAAGGAGAGAGGAGGAGGGAGAGAGAGAGAGAGAGAGAGAGAGAGAGAGAGAGAAGGAGAGAGAGAGAGAGAGAGAGAGAGAGAGATGAAGAAAGGACAGGGAGAGGGAGAGAGAGAGAGAGAGAGAAAGGGAGAAGGAGAGAGATACATATGGAAAGGGGAGAGAGAGGGAGACATAGGGGAAGGAAGGAAAGAGATCTGCAAGAACCTCTCTGGGTCGGCTCTCAGCTTCTACAAGCGGGAGTTTGAGTTCTTCGGGGAGATCACAAACATTTCAGGCATTATAAGGTACGATTAATGTTTGTTTTTTTTAATTAAAAAATTTTTTTAAATTTTATTTTAATGTATGTGTAGGCTAGAGAAAGAAGCTAAAATTAAAATAGAATAAGGTAGATAGAGAAGTAGGGGAGAGGAGGGAGGAGGGAAAGAGAGAGATCGAGAGAGACAAAAGAAAGAGAACTACTTGGTAGGTGTATACAAAATGCCAACACTTTCACATAAGAAACTTATTTTATTTGAATGGGTTTAAAGATAATTATACTCTGAAATAAGGATCCCTCCGTATGGGTATTTAAACAAAGATTATATGCCGAAGTAATGATAACAGCTTGTACTGTAAATATTACTTTTATATATATATATTTTTTTTTGTTTTTTTGTTTTTTATGGCACGAAGCTAGAGGAGATGATAGAAGAGATCTGCAAGAACCTCTCTGGATCGGCTCTCAGCTTCTACAAGCGGGAGTTTGAGTTCTTCGGCGAGATCACAAACATTTCAGGCATTATAAGGTACACTCAAACCTTTTTTTTTTTTGCAATGGGTTATTGTGTGGGTTTTTTAAATAAACATTTGGATGCCTCTTTCCTTAGATTTTGTGATGAACAACTGTTTTTGTTTTGTTTTTTAGTGATCATTAATTGTCTGTCTCTTTCCTTAGATTTTGTAATACAATTGTCTGTTGTTGTTTTGTTTTTAATCAACATTTGTCTGTCTCTTTCCTTAGATTTTTGTAATGAACAGTTGTCTGGTTTTTTTTAATGAACATTTTGTCTGCCTCTTTCCTTAGATTTTTTGTAATAAACAATTTTCTGTTGTTGTTTTTTTTAATAAACATTTGTCTGCCTCTTTCCTTAGATTTTTTGTAATAAACAATTTTCTGTTGTTGTTTTTTTTAATAAACATTTGTCTGCCTCTTTCCTTAGATTTTTGCAATGAATAATGGTCTGTTTTTTTGTTTGTTTTTTAATTAACATTTGTCTGTCTCTTTCCTTAGATTTTTCTGATGAACAGTTGTTTGGCTTTTTTAAACAAACATTTGTCTTTCTCTTTCCTTAGATTTTGTTATGAACAATTTTCTGTGTTTTTTTTTTTAATTTACATCTGTCTGCCTCTTTCCTTATATTTTTGCAATGAATAATGGTCTGTTGTTATTTTTTTTATGAACATTTGTCTGTCTCTTTCCTTAGATTTTTGTAATAAACAATTGTCTGGGTGTTCTTTTTTAAAAGAACATTGGTCTGCCTCTTTCCTTAGATTTTGTTTTAAACAATAGTCTGTTTTTTAAAATGAACACATGTCTGCCTCTTTCCTTAGAATAAACAATTTTCTGGTTTATTTTTTAATAATAAATACTTGTCTGTCTCTTTCCTTAGATTTTTGTAATAAACAATTCTCTACATATTTTTTTTTAAATGAACACATGTCCGTCTCTCTTTAGATTTCGTTATGAACACTAGTCTATCTTTCTCCCTCAGACCATTTCCCAAAGGCAAGGAGCGAAAGAAGGCGTGTCTAGAGGCGTTGAGCAAGGTGACCTTGCAGCAAGGCTGCTACCTGCCCTCCAACCCAGAGGCGGTTGTTCTAGCGATCGACTACGAATCAGGCACACCCATGCAGAGGTACGTGGACGTTACACTCCGTTCTGTTCATCTTGGTAAAATTTGAACAAGGACTAGGTTCTAGTTTTCAAAACGTAGTAAAATGATTTTTTTTTAGTTGTCTAATTATTATCATAGAAGAAATTTCCATTATTGCTGTTTGAAAACTACGAGAGTGATTCTGATAATGATTTTGTCTCTCGATAGTTTATACAATGTTGTTGTTCTTGTGTGCATGTCTCCAGCGCAGCAAAGACACCATATCTGGTCAGGTGGGCATGGAGAATAGGAATATCCAAATCAGACATAATTGAGTTACATTGAATGTACAGATCCTATACATCGACAGCATCTGTCTTCACATGCTAGTTGGGTCGGCTGAGAAAGGAGTCATGGCATTTCCGCCCTGTCTCGTGTGTGGCAATACATAAAACTGTCAGACATCAGTCGTAGGGCCTGTCCACAATATAGCCTATATAGTGCTGATGTTGGACGTTAAACCAACTCAACTCAACTCTGCCATTCTAATTCTGTTCTTTTGTTCTCCAGCGCAGCACATAAAATTGTCAAACGTCAGTAATGGGGTCCGTCCACGATATAGCCTATATAGTGCTGATGTTGGTCGTTAAACCAACTCAACTTAACTTAACAACACTGCTATCCTCATTCTGTTCTCTCGTTCTCCAGCGCAGCACATAAAATTGTCAGACGTCAGTTTTGGGGTCCATCCACAATAAAGCCTATATAGGGCTGATGTTGGACGTTAAACCAACTCAACAAGAACCACTGTCTCCCTGTCTCCTCTGTCTGCCTGTCTGTCTGTCTCTCTCTCTTTCTCTCTATCTCACCCCTCTGATTTTCTCTCTAACGCTCTGATTATCTCATCTGTGTTTCTTCCTCTCTCTCTCTCTCTCTCCAAACTTGAAATCAACTCAACTCTGCCATTAATCTCATTCCGTTCTCTCGTTCTCCAGCGCGGCCAAGGCGCCGTACAGGAGTCATGGCATTCCGGCCCTGTCTCGTGTGTGGCAATACATAAAACTGTCAGACGTCAGTCTTGGGGCCCTTTCACGATATAGCCTATATAGTGCTGATGTTGGACGTTAAACCAACTCAACTCAACTCAACTCAACTCAACTCAACTCTGCCATTATCCTCATTCTGTTCTGTCGTTCTCCAGCGCAGCACATAAAATTTTCAGATGTCAGTCTTGAGGCCCGTTCACGATATAGCCTATATAGTGCTGGTTTCTTCCTCTCTCTCTCTCTCTCTCCAACCTTGAAATCAACTCAACTCTTCCATTATCCTCATTCTGTTGTCTGGTTGTCCAGCGCGGCGAAGGCGCCGTACCTGGCCCGGTTCAAGGTGCAGCGCTGCGGCATCAGTGGCCTGTCTCGTGTGTGGCAATACATAAAACTGTCATACGACAGTCTTGGGGCCCGTCCACAATATAGCCTATATAGTGCTGATGTTGGACGTTAAACCAACTCAACTCAACTTAACAACACTGCCATATCCTCATTCTGTTCTCTCGTTCTCCAGCGCAGCACATAAAATTGTCAGATGTCAGTCTTGGGGCCCGTCCACAATATAGCCTATATAGTGCTGATGTTGGACATTAAACCAACTCAACTTAACTTAACAACTCTGCCATCATCCTCATTCTGTTCTCTCGCTCCCCAGCGCGGCGAAGGCGCCGTACCTGGCCCGGTTCAAGGTGCAGCGCTGCGGCATCAGTGGCCTGTCTCGCGTGTGACAATACATAAAACTGTCAGACGTCAGTCTTGGGGCCCTCATATAGTGCTGATGTTGGACGTTAAACCAACTCAACTTAACTTAACCAACACTGCCATCATCCTCATTCTGTTCTCTTGCTCCCCAGCGCGGCGAAGGCTCCGTACCTGGCCCGGTTCAAGGTGCAGCGCTGCGGCATCAGTGGCCTGGAGAAGCTGGCGGCGTCCGAGACCCACGTGGTGGACGCCCAGAGCAGCTCGGTGGACCAGCACCGGCTGGCCGGCCCGGAGCGAAACAAGTCCATCTACTGGCAGGCCTGCATCTTCAAAGTGGGCGACGACGTTAGACAGGTAGGCGCTCAGAGCAGCTTTAGCATTAAGTTTTTATTTGGGGGGTCCTATACGGCGACGTTAGACAGGTAGGCGGTCAGAGTAGCTTTAGCATTAAGTTTTTATTTGCAAGCCTTTGAGTTAATTTTACTACATATTTTGTCTTTTTTTGGTAAGGTTCTGTGTAAGAATTGTCTCAAAGTAGGCGGTCAGAGTAGCTGTAACGTTAAATTTTCATTTGCAAGCCTTTGATTTGATTTTACTACATGTTTTTATCTTTGTTTGAGAATACTCTTTGTAAAAATTGGGCTCAAAGTAGGGTTTGATGTTAGGCGGTCAAAGTAGCTTTAACATTAACTTTTCATTTGCAAGCCTTTGACTTGATTTTACTACATGTTTTTATCTTTGTTTGGGAAGGTTCTGTGTAAGAATTGTTTCAAAGTAGGGTTTGATGTTAGGCGGTCAAAGTAGCTTTAACATTAAATTTTCATTTGCAAGCCTTTGACGTGATTTTACTACATATTTTATCTTTGTTTGATAATACTCAGGGTAAAAATTAGCCCAAAGTAGGATTTGATGTTAGATTTGTTGACAAAAGAGATTAAACATTTTTTTATTTCTAAGCCTGTGACTGCATAACAAGCCTTTGACTTGATTTTACTACATGTTCGCTAATACTCAGTGTAAAAATTGGCTCAAATTAGGGTTTGATATTAGATTTGTAGACAAAACAGATTTAACATTTTTATTTCTAAGCCTGTTACTGCATAACAGAGAGATATCAAACATTTAACATAGCTTTAACATTTCCTTTACAAGCCTTTGACTTGATTTTACTACATATTTTATCTTTGGTTGTTAATACTCTGTGTAAAAATTGGCTCAAAGTAGGGTTTGATGTTAGATTTGTAGACAAAACAGATTTAACATTTTTATTTCTAAGCCTGTTACTGCATAACAGAGAGATATCAAACATTTAACATAGCTTTAACATTTCATTTACAAGCCTTTGACTTGATTTTACTACATAATTTGATTTTATCTTTGTTTCATAATACTCTGTGTAAAAATTGGCTCAAAGTAGGGTTTGATGTTAGATTTGTTGACAAAACAGATTTAACATTTTTATTTCTAAGCCTGTTACTGCATAACAGAGAGATATCAAACATTTAACATTACATTTTCATTTACAAGCCTTTGACTTGATTTTACTACATATTTTATCTTTGTTTGCTAATAATCAGTGTAAAACATTGGCTCAAAGTAGGGTTTGATGTTAGATAAGTAGACGAAACAGATTTAGCGTTTTTATTTCTAAGCCTGTTACTGCATAACAGAGAGATATCAAACATTTAACATTAGCTTTAACATTTCCTTTACAAGCCTTTGACTTGATTTTACTACATATTTTATTTTATCTTTGTTTGATAATACTCAGTGTAAAAATTGGCTCAAAGTAGGGTTTGATGTTAGATAAGTAGACGAAACAGATTGAACGTTTTTATTTCTAAGCCTGTTACTGCATAAACCCTGATTTAGAGTTGTTGTTGAGTCTGTACTGTATCATAGTAGAGAAAGAAGTCACACAGGTATACAAGTGTTGTGACAGCTTTGACACTTTGGTTGCTAAGCCTTTTACTACATAACATAACCCTGATTCCTTACTACATAATGTACCCCTGGTTCCTGTGGTCTGTTTAGGTTTTAATTATAACATGAATAATTTTAACTCACTCAGCAACATAGCCGTTACCGTGCTGACGTGCCGTAAAACAAACAAACTCACTCGGCTAAAAAAACAAACGAGTATTCTAGGTCAGCCCAATTCTTCCGTTTCTTACTGAAACCGAGATATCTGAAAGAAGGAGACGTTAGACATGTAGGTTCAGTTTTAACGGGTTTCTGTCTTTCATTGCTAAGACTTCTCTTACATATTGTGCTTAGGATTCTATAGAAGAGCCTATGCTTTGAGAGCAGGATGTGAAGAAATGATTAACCTAAAATACTGTGTTATGTTTTTGTTTTTTTAAAGACTTAAAATAACACTGGGCAACAAATTGCAACTTTTTGTCAGTTGCCTGTATTTTTAAATCTGTTTCTGAATAATTTTGGGTCGCTGATTTCAAATATGGCATCATTTTTTTTAATTTTATGGAGTTTAGATTTTTTTCAATGAGTGAGTGAGTTTGTTTTACGCCTTGTCAGCACGGTAACGGCTATGTTGTGCCCATGATGTCCTAAGACAGTTAATGCATTATACTAGTAGCAACGGTGACTCCTTTATCTCTCTGAATAGTAAAAGCATAAAAATTGTGCGTAAAAAGGTTGGTTAAAATTAAAGGGTATATACAGTAGTTTAAAAGATCCATGTGTAGCATAAAAATTGTGCGTAAAAAGGTTGGTTAAAAGTAAAGGGTATATACAATAGTTTAAAAGATCCATGTGTAGCATAAAAAATGTGCGTAAAAAGGTTGGTTTAAAGTAAAGGGTATATACAGTAGTTTAAAAGATCCATGTGTAGGATTATCACAGATTTTTTTGCAATAAGCTGCCCATCCTGTGAAAGTTTTTTTTTTTAAATGTTTGGGTTTTGTTTTCATTTGTGCAGGACATGCTGGCACTGCAGGTGATTGAGATGTTCCGCAACATCTTCCAGCAGGCGGGCCTGAAACTTTACCTGGCCCCGTACAGAGTGGTGGCTACAGCACCTGGGGTAGGTCTCTCCTGGGTACGCCTGGGTGTACCTTCTCTGTCTGTTTGTTTGTTTTGTTGCTTAGCGTCCAGCCTCAGCACTATATATGGGGTGCGCGGTGGTCCTGGGGTAGGTCTCTCCTGGGTACGCCTGGGTGTACCTTCTCTGTTTGTTTGTTTGTTTTGTTGCTTAGCGTCCAGCATCCAGCGTCAGCACCATATATGGGGTGCGCGGTGGTCCTGGGGTAGAACATCGGCTTCCGACGCAAAGGTTTGGGTTCGTGCCCTGGCGATTGCGCTCCCTACTGGTTGGGTCGGTGTCAGTATAATGTGACCGGCTGAGACAGGAGTCATGGCATCCCCGCCCTGTCTCGTGTGTGGCAGCACATAAAATTGTCAGACGTTAGTCTTGGGGCCCGTCCACAATATAGCCTATATAGTGCTGATGTTGGACGTTAAAACCAACTCAACTCTACACAGGTCTCTCCTGGGTGTGTCTTCTCTGTTTGTTTGTTTTGTTGCTTAGCATTTAGCGTCCAGAATCCAGCGTCAGCACCATATATGGTCTATTGTTGAGGGTCTCAAGACTAATCTCTGACAATTTGACAGGTTGCCACACAGAGACAGTGCGGACAGACCTGGACTCCTGTCTCAGTCGATCACATTGCACTGACACTGACCCAACCAGAAATGGACAAAATTGGACAAATAAATTTTTTTACCGATTGTGGGATTCATTCAACCCCAGGGCGCTCCTGATTGGGAAAACAATGCTTCTACCGCTTGAGCCGAGTCAATTTGATTAAAATACTAAAGTATCCTCAACATATGGTGAAAGTCACCTATGTACGCCTGGGTGCACCGACTTTTATACCAACAGGAGGGTCAGTTGTAATCGGTTCATTACAGAGGAGAACTGCTCAAGTGATGAAGGGCTGGTCTCCCAATCCTCCATGTATTTTCTGATCTGCATCAGCAATAAGTATATTATATAATTTTTCATATTTGTAAGAATTTTTTTTTAAGATCACCAAATCCGGGTTTCTATTGTCTTTGTTCAAGCATTTCCTTCTACCTTGTCTCTTTCCTCCTAACAGAAAAGTTCCATTGTAAATTAACTTGAAACAAATAATAAAAAAAAAGCTATATTGATCTTGAACAAATTTCAGTGTGTTGTTAACATGTGACAAAATGCATGCAAATGTTCTCTAAAATACTGGGCGAGAGAGAAATTTAACCCCTAAAATTCTTTTTTTTCGAGCTCTGTAATGATACATCATCAAATAAAGCAGGCAGTTCTTGTAATTTTTTGTATAAAAATTACTTTGTGTTTTTCTCCAGTGCGGAGTGATCGAGTGTGTCCCCAACAGTAAGTCTCGGGACCAGATTGGGCGTCAGACGGACATCACTTTGTTTGAATATTTCCTGGCCACGTTTGGAGACGAGCAGTCACCGCAGTTCCAAGAGGTAAGGGAGTGAGTGTGTGAGTTTGTTTTACGGCACGTCAGCACGGTAACGGTTATGTAGTCAGTTCCAAGAGGTAAGTGAGTGAGTGTGTGAGTGTGTTTTACGGCAGTCAGCACGGTAACGGCTATGTAGTTAGAGAGGTTAGCAGGAATCAACACGGTGGGGGGGGAAAAGGGGGGGGGGGGTAGAGAACAGCACAAAATCATTTCTAAGAGGTTTTGGTGGAGTGAGCACATTAGCATTTTTACAAACAGGCAACCAAATTGTATTACACATTATTACATGATTTATGCAAGAAAAAACCTAGCAATGAGCGGGGAAAAGCAAACAGTATTTTATCTTGACCTCTGTTTCTGTCTATCCCCACTACCCTTAAACCTGTGGTGGAGTGAGCACATTAGCACTTTTACAAACAGATAAGCAAATTGTATTACACATTATTACATGATTCATGCAAGAAAAAACCTAGCAATGAGCGGGGAAAAGCAAACAGTATTTTATCTTGACCTCTGTTTCTGTCTATCCCCACTACCCTTAAACCTGTGGTGGAGTGAGCACATTAGCACTTTTACAAACAGACAACCAAATTGTATTACACATTATTACATGATTCATGCAAGAAAAAACCTAGCAATGAGCGGGGAAATGGCCACGTTTGGAGACGAGCAGTCACCACAGTTCCAAGAGGTGAGTGAGTGAGTGAGTGAGTTTGTTTTACGGCACGTCAGCACAGTAACGGCTATGTAGTCAGTTCCAAGAGGTGAGTGAGTGAGTGAGTGAGTTTGTTTTACGGCAGTCAGCACGGTAACGGCTATGTCTTTGTGTGTCCTCTATTGGACGTTAAGAAACTTACTTAACCAATCGCTTCCCACACACCTTTTCATTTTACAATGCTTGTCAGATTAGTCTAGGAGGAAACAGTCAGTCAAGGCTACATTAAGAAACTAAGAAACTAACTCAACCAAACCAGTCCCACACACCCTTTTCATTTCCCACACCCTTTTCATTTCCCAATGCCTGTCAGATTATTATAGGAGATAACGGTTAGTCAAAGCTATATAATTATGCTGGTCTCTCATAATCCTCACATATAAACCTAACGTTATCTTTCCATGGTATCCTCCCCCAGGCTCGACACAACTTTGTGGTCTCAATGGCGGCGTACAGCATCGTGAGCTTCCTGCTGCAAATCAAGGACAGGCACAACGGGAACATCATGATCAACAACACGGGGCACATCATCCACATTGGTGCGTGCATAAATATTTAGACATCAACAGTTTGGGCTGCTGGAGTTCATAAGTAATTGAGTTGGCTGAATTAAGCATTAAGTACATCATTCACATTGGTGCGTGCATATATAATTATACATCAACAGTTTGGGCTGCTGGATTTCATAAGTAATTGACTTGACTTGACTTGACTTGACTTGACATATTCAATGTTTGAGGCCCGTTAAGGCTGCTGGATTTCATACATAATTGAGTTGGCTGAAATAAGCATTTTGTACATAAACTTGGTTGTTGTTTTTTCTGACTAAGTGGACAGGTATCAGAAACTAAGAAAAAATTAAAAGTAGCTAAAAGTACAGATAATAGTATTAACCTTTTCCCATCACCCCGTGTACATGTTGTGCGGGTTGATATTATGCTCTTGTGCTAGCACCTTTTTGTATTGATTTGAACACCTTTCATTTCAAAATAATAAGTATTAAAACGTGTAACTATTTAATTTTTTTTTTGTAATTCCCCAAAATAGTGCGCGCACAAGTAATAAGCCTAAAGCAATGAGATGTGAAAATGTTAATACACATTGCCTTCTCGCTTCACCCTCTCTTCGGGGGGCGCGGTGGCCCAGGGGTAGAACATCGGCTTCCGACGCAAAAGTTCCCGAGTTCGAATCCTGGCTGTTGCAATCCCTACTGGTTGGGTCGGTGTCAGTATAATGTGACCGGCTGAGACAGGAGTCATGGTATCCCCACCCTGTCTCGTGTGTGGCAGCACATAAAAAAATTGTCAGACGTCCGTCTTGGGGCCCGTCCACAATATAGCCATAAGTTGCTGATGTTGGACGTTAAAACCAACCAACCAACCAACCAACCCAAAATAGTGCGCACGTCAACGAGATAGCCATAAGTTGCTGATGTTGGACGTTAAAACCAACCAACCAACCAACCAACCAATCACCCTTCCCCTCAGATTTCGGCTTCATGTTTGAGAGCTCGCCAGGAGGAAACCTGGGCTGGGAGCCGGACATCAAACTGACGGAGGAAATGTTCCGGGTGATGGGGGGCGCGCTCGAGGCGCCTCCGTTCCAGTGGTTCATGGAGCTCTGTGTGCAGGGATACTTGGCTGTCAGGTGGGTGTGCACAGTCGGTGGAGGAGGATGGGGCTCTTAGACGGGTATTGTGTGGGGCTCCTAGAGGAGGATGGGGCTCCTAAGGGGAATGGGGCTCCTAGAGGAGGATGGGGCTCCTAGATGGGTATTGTGTGGGGCTCCTAGAGGAGGATGGGGCTCCTAGAGGAGGATGGGGCTTCTTGAGGGGTATAGGGCATGGCTCCTCCGTTCCAGTGGTTCATGGAGCTCTGTGTGCAGGGATACTTGGCTGTCAGGTGGGTGTGCACACCCGGTGGAGGAGGATGGGGCTCCTAGAGGAGGATGGGGCTCCTAGAGGAGGATGGGGCTCATAAAGGGGAATGGGGCTCCTAGGGGAGGATGGGGCTCATAAAGGGGAATGGGGCTCCTAGATGGTTATTGTGTTGAGCTCCTAGAGGAGGATGGGGCTCATAGAGGGGAATGGGGCTCCTAGAGGAGGATGGGGCTTATAAAGGGGAATGGGGCTCCTAGATGGTTATTGTGTTGAGCTCCTAGAGGAGGATGGGGCTCATAAAGGGGAATGGGGCTCCTAGATCTTGAGGAGGATGGGGTTCCTAGAGGAGGATGGGGTTCCTAGAGGAGGATGGGGTTCCTAGAGGAGGATGGGGCTTCTTGAGGAGGATGGGGCGTCTTGAGGAATATAGGGCATGGCGCCTCCGTTCCAGTGGTTCATGGAGCTGTGTGTGCAGGGATACTTGGCTGTCAGGTGGGTGTGGCTCCTATAGAAAGGTAGGGCTCATAAAGGCGAATGGGGCTCCTAGGGGAGGATGGGGCACATAAAGGGGAATGGGGCTCGTAGGGGAGCATGGGGCTCATAAAGGGGAATGGGGTCCTAGATGGGTATTGTGTGGGGCTCCTAGAGGAGGATGGGGCTTCTTGAGGGGTATATGGCATGGGCTCTTAAAGGGGGATGGGGTTCTTAGACGAGGATTGGGCTCTGAAAAGGTGATGTGGCTCCTATAGAAAGGTAGGGCTCATAAAGGAGAATGGGGCTCCTAGAGGAGGATGGGGCTTCTTGAGGGGTATAGGGCATGGCGCCTTCGTTCCAGTGGTTCATGGAGCTCTGTGTGCAGGGATACTTGGCTGTCAGGTGGGTGGGGCTCCTATAGAAAGGTAGGGCTCATAAAGGCGAATGGGGCTCGTAGGGGAGGATAGGGCTCATAAAGGGGAATGGGGCTCGTAGGGGAGGATGGGGCTCCTAGTGGAGGATGGGGCTCCTAGATGGGTATTGTGTGGGGCTCCTAGAGGTGGATGGGGTACGTAAAGGGGAATTGAGCTACTAGGAGAGGATGAGTCTCTTAGAGGGAGAAGGGCTCCTAGGGGAGGATGGGGCTTCTTGAGAGGTGTAGGGCATGGGCTTGTAGAGCTGAATGGGGTTCTTAGAGGAGCATTGGGCTCTGAGAGGGTGATGGGGCTCCTAGGGGATAATAGGGCTCTAAGAGGGCTGCAGCTTTATAACAACAATGATTATTTTGATGAGCGTCATACCCAAAATGGGGCTTTTAGAGGAGTGTAGAGCATGGGCTTTGAAGAGGGTGATGGGGTTCTTAGAGGAGCTTTGGGCTCTGAAAGGGTGATAATTGGGCTTTAAGAGGGGTTGTGGCTTTATAGACATGGTGCGTTTATGCAATACAAACATTTTTGGTTTCTCTGCCATTACCCCGCCACTGTATATATATGCTTTCTGACTGCAGGCCCTACCAGGAAGCAATCATCTCGCTGGTCTCGCTGATGCTCGACACGAGGCTGCCCTGTTTCCGTGGCCAGACGATCAAACTTCTCCGCGCACGCTTCGCTCCCTTGGCTGGTGAGAGAGAGGCGGCAAACTTCATGCTCAAGGTCGTCCGAGACTCGTGCCTCAACTGGCGCGGCAAGACGTACGACATGCTACAGTACTACCAGAACCAGATTCCTTACTGATTCGGATAACATGATTTCTACTTCTTCTCAGTACGTCGTTGTTCTAACTCCATTGGAAATGAGAAGGAGATAGGAGGAAGTAAGTCTGAGCCGATGACTAGAGGCCCTTGGCTACAATGGGCAGCGTGATTCTGAATAAAAGTGTAACCCGGTTTTCTTTATCCGCAGTTATGAATATAGTATGTACATTTCAATTTGGTTTTCTTCATCTGCAGTTAAAATTTAAAAATGTCTGTTTCAATTGTTGTTTTTTTTATCTGCAGTTAAAAATGTCCAATTCAATAGGTTGTTCTTCTTCTGCAGTTAAATTTATCCATTTCTATTGGGGTATTTTTAGATGCAGTTGAATATGTCTGTTTTAATTTTAAAAATATGATTATGATTGTTTCAGGGGGACTGATTTCAACTTTTTGTTTTATCTTTTTTTCTCTCTTTCAAAATCAGTACCATTTATTTATATTGTGAATGAGAGAGACTTTTTTCTTGTATTAAATACATTCTTAGAGGCAAATTCGCATCATGTTCTAAATTCCAATCAAAGTAATTGGTGCCATTTGCATTTCTAGCAAAATGGTTGTTGCTAATTGTATTTCAAGCAAATTGATTTGTACCATTTCTATTTCAAGCAAAGTGGTTGCAGCTAATCGCATTCATGGAAAAGCGGTTGCTGCAAGTTGTATTTCAAGCAAAATGGTTTGTACCATTTGCGATATATGAAACATTTGACTTGCTTTTTTGCCAAAAAACAAGAATGTATAAGATGTCAACTCATTTCTGTACACATTCAGGAAATCCCATAAGTAAAACCAAAGCAAAGACTGTGATTAATACTCATTTTAGTACTTCTCAGATCTATCGTTTTTCTATTTTTTTACTTTTCTTCTTCCATTGGCCATAGTATGAAAAAAAATTTTCCTTAAAAGAAAATAATTAAAACAGTTTGCTTGATAAAGGAAATGATTGAATAAATTTAATTTCTCTCTCTTTTTTTTTTACTCTATCATGATTTTTTTTCAAATTGTTCACAAAGCTACAAACTCAGAATAAATATTCCATGTTGATCATTACATTACGAAATAGTTGTTTTGTTTTATATTGTTTTAAAAATTTGTTGGCACTTTGTTTGAAATTTTTATATTATTGTTTTGTTAGTTTTTTCTTAGTTTGTCGAAGAAACTATGAATAGGATGCATTCGATACATTTTTAATATTTTCAGGCTGGTATAAAGTCCAAGATAGTTTTTCTTTTTATGGTTTTCTCATAATTATTTCACAAGACAGTGAATGTTTATTTGCTTAAATAAGTAAATAACTGTAATATAAGTAAAATATAATAGCATTAGACACCTTAGCTTTGTATATCTGTTGTAGCTGTTTCTTCCAAAACTTCTAAATTGGATTTGTCTGTAACACATCTCAGAATTGTTGCTTTATGTTAAATTGAGTTGAGGGAAAAAAGGTTAGAACCTTCATGGGCATGATGAAAAGTTCCTATCTGTTCAAAGAAAAAGAAAAAAAAGGCTGATGTAGATAGTAATAGAGTTTGCGTGATGATAGCTATATTGAATAAACTGTGATAACTTGCATTGCTTGTTTGATCTTAAGCATCCGGCTGACTAGGCGATGTAGGTTATAGATGAATTAAGAACTGTAGTAAAAATTAAAACCCACAATATTTTATTAAACTTATTGAGTTTATCAAAAGTCTCTGACTGCTTCTAAGGGAATTAGATAATCTTAAGGAATATGAAAATAAAATCTGTCTCTTGCCTGCTGTTGAAGATAAATTAATCGCAATTTGTTTGACTTCATTCCAAAGTTGATAATTAATTGCTGATAACTTTGTAGTAAATTATACCTCTAACATTAATGACCTCTTACGTCTTGATAAAATGCTGCTGAAATTATTTTTCATACTTGAGATTAGAGGAGTACCATTTACAAGACGAGCTATAGATGTTCCGATGTATCAAGATCAACAATCATCAAATAACCAATTTCTACCTTCAATGGCTATTAGAACAAAACAATCGTAAATGATGTGTGTTTGAAATTTTCCAGGGTTTTGTGCAGACTGTTTATTTCACACTTTACAGCATTCATCTCAATAGAGTACAAATTGGATTCAACGAACTAGCTAGTTAATTTTCAGTAGTTCATTGGATGTATGGTTCGTTGAAGCCATATGCGGCTCGTTACTGCCAATATCACACCTACATTACATGTGTGTATGTGTATGTGGAGAGAATATATTAGTTATTAGTTAGCATCTTTAATAAATTATTGTGTTTAAAAATATTTGTAAATATGACATTTCTACGATTATTTATTGTGGCAAATATTGCTGAGTACCTTAATTTTTATATCTTTAATTGAGTGGTGCAATGAAAATGGTGGATAAGATATGAACTTTGTTCTTCACAAAACTTGTGAAGTTTATTATTGT
The DNA here is from genome assembly GCA_003991915.1 of Elysia chlorotica. Taxonomy (NCBI): domain Eukaryota; kingdom Metazoa; phylum Mollusca; class Gastropoda; family Plakobranchidae; genus Elysia; species Elysia chlorotica. Next base: position 186,755 of record RQTK01000824.1, read on the forward strand.
CTATGATGTACAGTCTTGTTGTTGCAGGACAATTTTTTTGTTCTTGCTATAATTATTTAGATACATATCTACAGGTCTTCGTTTTTTCTGTGTGAATTATCACCCAGAAAGAAAGTGTTATTAGGGGTGTCGGCAATTACAGTGTTCAGAAATATAGTTTTATTTTGTTTTTAGTCTTCATAAGTAATGGTTTGGTGCAATGCCATTGTAACTTTGATATTTAAGAATATTTTTTTAACGTGTATCACGGGTTGAGAATTATTATATTGTAACTGCAAAGAGTTCAAGAGTGTTGGCAATTACAGTGTTCAGAAATATAGTTTTATTTTGTTTTTAGCTTCATAAGTAATGGTTTGGTGCAATGCCATTGTAACTTTGATATTTAAGAATATTTTATTTAGCATATTGCGGGTTGAGAATTATTATATTGTAACTGCAAAGAGTTCAAGAGAGCAGTTACAATACTTTGCCTCTAGATCCGTGATAAACCGGCGACAATTAGGCCATAATCAGGGCCCTAACTTTTGTTTCGTCAATGCTCTGTCAGTCTTAAAGAGTAAAAAGCTATTATATATAAATTATTATTGTGTCCTTTAATGATTTATCCACATGTATTTATGTGCAATTTATACTTATAAGACTATAACATTATTTATAAAATAGACCAAATCTATGTAATCTCTTTTTAATTCAAATCCGGTATAGAAGATTTTCTATCTAATGGGTTCTCATTGGTTTACCCCCTGTATTTGCCTTTCTGACTAGTACAATATGCACAATTTTGTCTTTGTGAATATGTAGTATTTTATGCATTTGATGATATTCCAGCACATCTTTGATATGATGACTAAACTTCAAATGCCGGAAGGTTTGTAAACCACGCCAGGGAGACTGATGATAGAAAATGTGGTATCTGTTTATTCGCAATAAGTTCAATGGTCGAAGATTGGAAGCTTCTATTATGTTGACGATGATTCAGACCGGTTGAAAATACTCAAACCTTTTCACTTCTTGGTGTAGGTTAAGTTCTCTACAAGCTGTGCTTTATGATGTTAACCCATCTTCTACGAGCATCAGGTTTGAAGACTGGAGGCTTCCATCAGGTTAAGATGTGCGTTGGTTAAAAGGAATCAAACCTATTCCCTTCTTGATGTGGTACAAATGCTCTACAAGCTTTGCTTTATGGCTTTATGGTGTTAACCAAATTTTTGTGGGCGTGAGATTTGAAAAGTTGGTACTTTGTAAGGGCCAATCTGTGCTATGAAGACTGACTTGAATATGTATTCATTTTAGTTAGTTTAAGCTTGTTGATTCTCTGTGGAACGTCAACATAGAGTCGTAGCAACTCCCCTCCTCCAGAGTGGGATCTGGCTAGTCCTCTTCAGCTCGACCCATGTGGTTTTTATCTCTGCATGGGTTCTTCACTGCCAGTTCTGTATAGGTATAAATAGGCTGAATATCTGGTTATTGCTGTCCACTGGCAGTTGGAAATATATACATGTACTACATATATTGTATATATTTGAGGGTTTCCTATCAGTTAAATTCCAATTGTAGCTGCTTATCCAATAACACTTTGTAGCTAAAATCTCTCAAATGTTTCATAGACATAGATTATATATGTGATTTAGGATGCCATATAAAGAATAAAAAGAACATTGTGCCAATAATATTACGAATGCACATTGCATTGATTACATTGCCTTGTTATTTATTGTTATGATTATGTGCTCTTATGTAGGGGCCGTTCAAATAATAATTTACACCTCATAGCCTTATAGAAAAAGGGGGGGGGGGAGGTCATTGGCTGTTGTAAGCATAGCATAGTGTTCAGAGATTGGCAAAACATCTGAGAGAAAAAAAAAAGAGGGGGGAGGGGGGGGGGTCAATAGGTCCCCAAAATTGCAAAAAAGACGAGGGGGGGGGGTCAATAGGTCCCCAAAATTGTTGCAATAATATATTTGAACAGCCCCTGAGGTCCTTCAAATATTGCATCTTTCACGGTTGCAACCATTCCATGTGTTTTGCAGACAAGCTGCTGCACATTTTAGTCCAAATGTTGTGTCTTAACTATTGCTCATCTCCTCGGATGCCGTTGTCATTACAATGAGGCATGTAATGTTTATGAATTTCACTACTCTTTTGATATTTTTTATCTTCAGTTTGCACTTTGAGGACATTTTTTTGTTCTTCCATTTGGTAGATTTTAGAGTTTTTCGTGCAGTTTTGCAATGCGACTTTAAAGGCATAAATCATGTGTTATGGATGTTTTATTTTTTAAATGTAGTTAAATCCTTTCATTTCCTATTATTATGCTACATGTGGTTGTAGTTCTATGTGGTACATGATACTTGTACTGTTTTAGGCTGATTGCTAGTGTTTGAGTTTAACAAAATGCCTGTATTTATCCATTTACGTCTAAATATCATATTTGTTCAATTACGTCCCCTACTGGTTGGATCGGTAGTATAAATCTATAATGTGACAGGCTGAAACAGTCTATGTGGTAGCAAATAAATTTTCAGATGTTAGTCTTGGGACCCATCCACGATATAGTCTATCTGCCGACGTTGGACGGTGAAAAACCAAGTCACTCACTCAGACATGATTTTAGAATGCCCGACTATTGAGCAAGAGATTAAACAGCTGAATTTTAAATGAATGATAAATTAGGTGATAGCATATGTTATGTTGTGTTTGAGCGAGCATTTGTGCACTATGCACCTGTTGTTTGGAATTCCCTGCCTTTAGATCTGAGACAGTGCAGCTCACTTAATAGTTTTAAAAGAGGCCTAAAAACCTACTTATTTACAATGCACTTGTCAGTGGAGTTTTCCTCTTAATTTTCATTAATGTTTTCTTTATATGTGTAATTTACTCATTTTTCATAATTTTTCTTTGCTGTTCATGTATCATGTCCTGTATGTGCAAAACTGCCTTATAATGTGTGTGAATGGCTGATAAATTGTATCGTCTTAACTATGTAAAGCGCTTTGAGCCGGCTATGCTGGGATAAAGCGCTTAAAAATGATCTTCATTATTATTATTATTACCTAAGAATTGTATGATTACTGCAGAATAGATATTATTATATAGTTAATTTTGAGGATGTTGTTGTTTTTTTAAATGTAGTTAAATCCTTTCATTTCATATATGCTATGTGTTATTTTAGTTCTATGTGGTACATGATACTTGTACTGTTTTAGGCTGATTGCTAGTGTTTGAGTTTAACAAAATGCCTGTATTTATCCATTTACGTCTAAATATCATATTTGTTCAATTACGTCCCCTACTGGTTGGATCGGTAGTATAAATCTATAATGTGACAGGCTGAAACAGTCTATGTGGTAGCAAATAAATTGTCAGATGTTAGTCTTGGGACCCATCCACGATAGTCTATCTGCCGACGTTGGACGGTGAAAAACCAAGTCACTCACTCAGACATGATTTTAGAATGCCTTACTATTGAGCAAGAGATTAAACAGCTGATATGCACAAACTTTAACAGGCATAGTTTAATATGTATTAAGACGTTTCATTGATGAAAAGAAATAATTATTTCTGTTGCCCAATTCCTTTTTATCTGTGGTTCCACATGGTAAAAAAAATGTTTCTTTTTCTTGGTATTCTTATTTTGATTTTCCAAGAAAATTCATGATTTTCGTATAATTTATGTTGCCTCATGGTAAGTTTATAGTTAGAAACCAATAAATTTAAAGCTATACCTTTGTTTAATGAGTGGATTTTTTGTTGTTGTTGTTGTTTTTTTGTTTTTTTTGCGGTTTTTTTTTTTTTTGCTTTTCGTTTTGGTTTTTGTTCTTGATTAAAACAAAATAAGGTGAAATCTTCTTTCTATATTGAATCTATATTATTCAATATTGAATACAACTAATATACAAAATGAAAGTAATTCATAGATTCACATGAACAATACTTCCTAAAGGTAAAATGTTCACCCCCGAAAGATTGGTCAACCGATTTTCCTAAAAAGTGAGCAATAAGGCAACTTTTGCCTTTGTAGCTCCCTCGGAACAAAACTAAGGATCACAGACAAATTGATGTTGATTGGGCCAGTTGTTTCTTAGTGAACACAAACGAGTCTGGGTTTATTGGGGTTTTTTTTCTTTTTTTTTATATATGATGAGAGGAGGTAAAAAAGTGTTATATCCGAATTGAAAAATATTTTTAGAAAAATGTGTGTGAATTTCATACTGGTTACCGGTATTTAATAAGAGAAATAGACCATACCGTGCCATTTATTATTTTGTGACGATTTTTTCATTTAGATAGAATCTTTTTTTCTAATCACCTTTAGTTTAACCAATGCATTTAGAACTCTTTACTTGTCGCCTCACATAGTTGAGATAGCTTTTGATTCTGGTCTGTTACAATCCATTGATGGAGTACATGTATAGCCAAGGCCCAGCTTACACTTCATGGATTCATAATTTATATAGACGCAATAACAACACATCACTTATCTCTCTCTCTCTCTCTCTCTCTCTCTCTCTCTCTCTCTCTCTCTCTCTCTCTCTCTCTCTCTCTCTCTCTCTCTCTCTCTTATCTATCTATCTATCTATCTACAATAATATAACCGTTTCTTTACCTACCTATCTCTCTCCCTTTCTCTGTCTGTCTCTCTCTCTCTCTCTCTCTCTCTCTCTCTCTCTCTCTCTCTCTCTCTCTCTCTCTCTCTCTCAAGTATCCCGTGTACCCTTTATATATCCTGTATGTCCAGAAAAACTTCCATTTACATTATTACATTCATTTTGCCATGTTCTTGTGATGTCATTAAGAACTAGTGGAACTGAAACCTAATATCATGAGTCCCCGTGTATCAAGAATGACTGGTTTAAGTGGAACAAAGATTTAATAAGGAAATAATAACAGTCTCGCTGCCACAGCTGGCTTTTACCTAGGTGGGTCGGAGTCACAGAGAGAGATATAGAGAGAATGAGTGTGAAAGAAAGAGAGAATGAGTGTGAAAAACAGAGAGATTGGGTGGGAAAGACAGAGCGATTGAGTGGGAAATAGAGAGAGAGAATGAGTGTGAAAGAGAGAGAGAGTGATTAGTTATCGTCGTATGGATTGCAAAACGTGTATTGTGCTTACAAGACAAATTTTCCAACCCCGAGGTCCTGTCCCACGCCCATCTTCCAATGTTCACCCCCCTTCAGGCAACACATATTGCAGTTGCTTGGCCACGTAGAGTTAAGTTGGTTGCTTAGCGTCCAATGCTAGCCAGCACTATAAAGGCCATATTGTGGACGAGCCCCAAATCTGATGACTGACAATTTTATGTACTGCCACATACGAGACAGTGCGTGGATATCATGAGTTCTTTATCAGCCAGTGACATTATACTCGCTTGGCCATGTAAACCGAATGGATGGTGGCCGAATACACAAAGAAATCCTATACGGAGAGCTTGCAACTGGGATGAAAAGCACCAACCGCCGATACCTGCGCTTCAAAGATATCTGCATGAGAGATGAGTGAGTGCGTTAGATTTTTTGGTGTTTTTTTGTTTGTTGTTGTTATTGGATTTTTTTGTTTGTTGAGTTCAACGTCAGCGGTAAGGATACACCCAGGACGGGGCCGAGGACGAACATCTTTTAATGTGCTACCACACAGATACAGTGCTGGGACACCAGGACTTCTGTCTCAGCCGGACGCATTCTTCTAACAATGAACCAACTGGAGTTGGATACGGAATCGATCAATTAGTTTGGTCTGATTGTACAACTTGCGCTAGTTCCCCCCCCCCCCCCCCCTCCCTCTCCCCTTTCCCCCTCCCACTGCAAGAGATAATTATAATGAGAGCACTAAGTATCGAAACAATGTGTAATATACCATTGATCTATCGACCACAGTTAAAGGCTTTATTGTTGCTGTGTATGCTGAGTAGTCTTGGAAAGTGCCGGAGAAAAGACTGTAAGCCTATCATAACAATGCTGCAAATGTGATAGAAAGATGTAGACTAGCCCATTGTTACTCTTGTTGTACAAAAGTATGTCCATTTTATTCAATTCGATGACTTATCCTTCTATTCTAGGAAGCCTTGGTGTCTACCCACATGGATACCGTAACGTAAAATCTGCTTGAATGTAGGCTTCAATATGATGTGGTACTTTATAATCGTACGTGTATCAAATTTCCATCCTTATCATCTCACTTTGGCGCAACCCATGCCAACTTCAAATCAATCACAATTCCTGCTGCCTTCTATCTTTATTAAGATATATCAAACGACTTCTAATAATTTTATGTGACAATATTGCAAAGTAAATAAAGAATCAACAAAAACAACAACACTATAAAAAAAAAACATACATTATAATTTACATGTATTATAATTTCTTTTCCAGTTACAATTCCTGCTGCCTTCTATATTTATCAAGATATATCACACTACTTTTAATATGTTACAATATAACAAATTAAATAAATAATTAAAAAAAAAAGCAACACTAAAAAAAAACAAAAAAAAACATACATTATAATTTATATGAATTATAATTTTTTTCCAGTTTGAAGTCCGAACCAAACGAACCGGAAACCCACCCTGTTTCTTTATACATGACCTCTGGTCTCTAAAACCGAAAGTAGATAAACAACAGTGTTACACTAAGTTTACTGAAGCTGCAGGCAACAAGTCTGCAACAAAGATCTCCTCTCCTCTGGCAGCAAGTAAAAGTCGTCCTGCTCTGTCTGCTAGATTCTAGATGTAGATTTATAGCTGACGAAAGATACAGCGTCCTACTTAAACCTTTTCACCAATATTGAAGTGAAGACAGCAGTGACTTAAGTAGCCAGGTCAAATTTTATTTCAAATGGATAGATTAGATCTAGATCTAACTGTACCTTGATTCTCGAGTAAATGTGATCAAATTTGATATCTGGATCGGGAGTTTCTTATTTGTTATTTTTAATGCTTGACATTTCTTTGAGTGGAATTCCATATACTGCTTTCATCTTCTAATTTTTTATGCCAACTCAGAACTTTATGTTTGGCTTTTTGCATCCGCCTCGATTCAAATTGTTCTGTATAGTATGATGCTGATCACTGCAAAGGAGCCCAAACTTTGTTCTTTCAGATATTTTTTCTGTCCTATTATCAATCAAGACCAAAATCAAAAGGACAAGCACAGTGCCTTGTCAGTCAGTGGTACTCAAAATAGCATGAATTCACTCTGGGTCCGGCTCTGTCTTCTTTCCACCAACTATAAATGCTTGTTTTCTGCCTCTCAGAAAGTCACTGACCCAGTGTATTTATATACATTTCTTCTTGTATCCTGTAATATCATAATTTCTAAAGCAGCTTTTGGTGTCGAGCTTAATTTTTAAATAAATACATACATTTGTAATTAACTGTGGTTATTTATTTCTGAGATTAAAGACTGTTCAAAAAAATTAGAGCACTGTGAAGTACAAAAATAATATGGTAGATAAGAGCGGAGCCTTATTTTTACGACTATCAAGCAGAATCATAGTGGCATCTGGAATAATATTCATAAAAATTTATAACATGTGGACAATTTAAGATGATTTTTAACAAGAACTTTTTTCCTTCCTATTTTCAGAGAGAATGTCTAAACTAGTCACCTTGCGTTCATCGCTTCCAAGCAAGTTATGGAGTTCCTTGAGGTAAGAGTTATACGTAAGTAAGGCCTCCATAGCTACAGGCCCAGTAACTGTATTGACTGAAGTATATAATATGCAGACATCTAAATATAGCCAATGTTAGAGTATTTACATATTTATGTGCCTATGGTCATTTTTTTCACTCTTTCATTAACAAGAATGTAAAAAAGAAAAAAAATTGTCTTCAGGATATATATAAACATAATACCTGAGTAATTGTATTATTTTTCTAATCCAGACCAATCTCATTACATTGGACAAGATGGACCTCCAATAGTAAGTTATGTAACACTTTTAAAGCATACTGAGTTGTATTACATTATTCTTTGATATTGGCTATATATATTGAAAATGTGTTAATCTCATGCTTTGTTGGTTTATAACCTATTTATTCCCATTCAAGAATGTTCACAAGTATTTATTTTGTATTCCTTGTGATTCTCTTCATAACTTGTAGCATCAATGTTCCTTTTGCTTTTCAAATTTCTGAAATGCTCTCTCCTAGTTAAAGGTCTCTGAGTTCTCAAGATAAGTTCATTACGGCAACGAGACTTGGGACTTGGTTGATCTCATTGTGTCTGACAGAGTTGGAACCTCCTGTGTTGGAGGCCAATGTTCTACCCCAGGGCTACCCCGTCTCCTTATATAACTCTTGGTGAACTTACATTCCTAATACAGCTTAAGCTAGCATTTTTCTCACATCTTTATGTGTGTGTGTGTTTTTGTGTCAGTATCTGCCCAGCCGATAGACAAAGTCCTGATTGCCAACCGTGGAGAGATAGCCTGCAGAGTGATGCGCACAGCTCGCCGTCTCGGCATCAGAAGCGTGGCGGTCTACAGCGAGGCAGACAGACATTCGCTTCATGTTGCTATGGTAACAACTGTTATTTTTGTTTGTTTTTTACTACAGACTGGCCTTTTTCTTCTCCCTTTAAAACATTGTTTTACTGATTTTTCTTTAAAACCTTGTTTTACTGATCTCCCTTTAAAAAATTTTTTTTTTATCATAGATATCAAAACAGAGTTCTGAATTAATCCATTTACATTTAAGATACTTTGTTCAGCTGAGAATTATATTTCAATATTTTTCAAATAAAAAATAAAAGACATTAGAAAATCCAAGGCTTATACATATACTCATACAAAAATGGCAGTGAGAAAGAAAAACAAACAAGCTCTAAACATTGTCTAGCAATTTCTAACATAATAATAATAATAATAATGAAAATAATAATAATAATAATAATAATAATAATAATAATAATAATAATAATAAA
>RQTK01000824.1:205000-216855 GCA_003991915.1 Elysia chlorotica
AGGTTGGTTAAGGAGGGAAAGGTGTGAATGAAATATAACTATAGATGAAAAACCTGTGGATTTTACTTTTTTAATCAAACATTGTGCTACATGGAACTAAAGGGGTACAACCAATATGAAAAAAATGCTTGATTTTTTTTTGCCAAATAGGATTTCTGTAATGAGATATTATATATTGTTTAATAAAAACTTGTTCTCTGTGGAATGGAAGGGCTGCATTAGTAAAAAAACAAAAAAAAACAACAAAAAAACCCAACTGCTTGAGTTGTTTTGCTAGCTGAGATTTTTAGTAATAGGAGATTATAAATGTGAGACAACCAGGGTGAATCAGGCACAAGTTGTATATAAAAGTTTTGATGGAGAGCCCTCTAAATATAGTAAAACTAATCTATTTTGACTTTTTTCATTTCACTTTAAAAAAAATATAATACCTGTGTTCCTCTCTTTAGCTGATTTACTCCGCAATGAAATTCATGTTTGGATGCAATAAAATTACATAGCGAGCCTCTGTGAGCTGTTTGGCGTAGTTAATCAGTTAACGCTCATTGGCTATCACGTCTCCCAGAACACACAATCCACATCTCTGAGACGGGTCCCAACTCCAGGTCTGTCAGCGTGGACGGACAAGCCCCGGTCACTATCGAAGATGTCAGACTGACCACAGAGCCCGGCGCGGGAACAGACAACGAGAAGACGACAGTCCGCTGCAGTATAAACGGCAAGATTTCGTCTTCCACAATCCTTATGAGAGGCAACTCTGTCCACATTTTTGCTGTGGTGAGTGTGGCACGGATAGAATTTAGTAGTATTGTAACAAAGTAACATTGCCGGTCAAATAAAAAGCATAGGGTTGCAGTTGAGTTCAGTGAAAAATGTTCAACGCCCGAAAAGAAGTCATCTTTTACCATCCTCATGAGGGGGAACTTTGTCCACATTTTTGCTGTGGTGAGTGCAGCATGGATAGAATTTAGTAGTATTGTAACAAAGTAACATTACCGGTCAAATAAAAATCATAGGGTTACAGTTGAGCTCAGTGAAAAATGTTCAACGCCCGAAAAGAAGTCATCTTCCACAATCCTCATGAGAGGGAACTCTGTCCACATTTTTGCTTTGGTGAGCATGGCACGGGTAAAATTTAGTAGTGTTGTAACTGAGTGAGATCACTAGTCAAATAAAAATCATAGGGTTACAGTTGTGCTCAGTGGAATATTTTTCAGGGCCCGAAAATAATAGTGTGAAGAAGTCATCTTTTACCATTCTCATGAAATGAAATTGTGTCCACATTTTTGCTGTAGTGAGCTCAGCAGAGAAAGATTTTTAGTGATTCTCTCTTTATAAATAAAAGAATTAAGAATCAGCTAGACCAAATTGATGTTTTAAATTTAAATTTTAAAACAACCAACATTTAAAACAAACAACAATCAACAGCTTTAAACAGTTTCTTTGGGATTTTTTTTCTCTCCAAAAACTACTTATTTTAAGACAGTCAGCATGTTTTCATTTGCTGTGGTGAGTGTGGCACGGATAGAATTTAGTAGTATTGTAACATAATAGCATCACCGGTCAAATAAAAATCATAGGGTTACAGTTTAGCTCAGTGAAAATTGTTTTAAGACAGTCAGCATGTTTTCCATGTCTTTATTTCTTATTTCCCAACTAGCATGTTTTCTTTCTCTCTATGTTTTATCTCATAACCAGTATGATAGCAACGTGACAATATTTGATTATTTTTTCCTCCCTTGACATCCTAACGCCTCCAGGACGGCAGCCACAATCTGAGCATCCCTCTGCCAAAGTTCCTCAAGTCGAGCCTGGGCTCGGGCAGCATCAATGATCCCGTGGCCCCCATGCCAGGCGTGGTAGAGAAGGTCACGGTTGACGCCGGCAGCGAAGTGAAGAAGGGCGACCCACTCGTTGTGATGATTGCTATGAAGATGGAGGTAATGTTTTACGGGTTAAGAGGGGTATTGTACATTGTAAAACATCCGTGAGACCAAAGATTTTCCTTGCTAGTCAGTATAATGTGACCGCCTGAGACTAGAGTGGAGGTTTTTTCGCACTGTCTTTGTGTGATAGCACATAAAATTGGCAGATGCTAGTTGTGGGGCACATTCACAATAAAGCCTATATAGTGCCGACGTTGGACTTACAGCAACCAACTCAACTAAACTAAATACCCTTGCTATTTGAGATTCAAGTTCATCAAAAGAAGTATAAGTTATTATTGTATTTTTTTTAAACTTATTCTCAATATTACCAGTCTAAGAATTTAAAGACTAACAATGAACTAAAAAACGTAAACTATTTTTTGTTTTCCAAACCAGTATGTTATCCGTGCGTCAAGAGACGGTGTCGTGGAGAAAGTTTACCACAAGCCCGGGGACACCGTGTCTAAAGGAACGGTGCTGGTTCATCTGAAGGAGGAAAACTGATCCCTTAATGGACCCTAGAAAACTTTAAAGAAATTTTTTTTAAATAAATTATATTCTGTACAATTCAGTGGAAACCTCATAATTTGGATTGCTTGGGATTGGATCAATATTTACAAATAAGACAATTAAGAGAATCAAATAAAAAGACTTCAAAATATAACTCCAATTTTAATAAAATGAAAAAGCAAAAAAAGTTACCTGTTCTGTGGAAAAATGTGGTTTTATGAGGAAATCAAAATATCAAACTTTATAATTTTTTTTTTTTGAGGTTTCCACTGTATGCTGTTTAAAAAGTATGTTACAGTGATATTATGCAGATTGCTTTACAACATTTAAGATCTAGAATTGTGTGACTATTGAACACTTTGTGTTGCAGGTGTTGGTGGTTTGCGTTTTAAGCACAGAGTGTGTTACTGATTGTTGCCATAGTAAATTTGATATTGTTTTACCAGATTCTTTGGTATTGGTTTTTCCCTCATATTTCTGACTTGTCTGCGATAGATTTTAAGAGGAATTCCAACTTTTTTTTTTCTTTTCTTTGTTTTGCATGTATGGATTGTAATATTGGGGACTAAAATGTGCTCTTGCAAAGAAAAGTAATAAATATGTATTTAGGGGAACTTTTGCGCATTTATTTTTTGGGGGTTTTGTTGTTGTTTTTTTTCTTGTTGGCATATAATTTTGAAAGATTGTGTGCATACATAATGATGCTTTACAGGAACAGTCTCCACAAACATTTTTATAGCCAAGTGTTTTTTGTTAAATATTTTGTGTGGCCATAATTACAGTTTACAATGAAACCCCTTAAGTTATTGTTGACAATTTTAACATGTCATGACAATATTGAATGAACCTGATGCAGTTTTTTTCTTTGAAGGCTTAAGGCTTGTTTCATGAAAATTGGTAGTTTGTTTGAATGTTGAAAGTCTTGTTTGATGATGATTGTATTTGGTTTGAATGTTAAAACAATGTTAGTGTTAAATAATTACTGATTTTAGGTAAACTTTGAATTGTGTGTTCTATTGTGTTGGAAGTACGTTTTTAGAATAGATTTAGTTGCATCTGCAATTTGAATGGATCTTCAGATGAATATTTTACTTGACTGATGACTTGTGAACTCATCAATATATATAACTATTTTTATAGTGTTTTGTGTCTTTAAGTCTTGCCCCTAGTACTTGAAATACAATTCAATTTCAGGCATCTTGTACATGACTTTGTTTGATTGCAAAGTGATTAATATTCATTTTATTTTATCTCTGAAGTTTCAGTGAATTCCTCAGCCCAATCAGAAATATTTTGAAACTTCCAAAGTCTGCAGTTAACAGTAGCATGTGTACTTTCACTTTATTGTGGCCAATTATTATTTTACAAATTTCTTTTTTAAACAGAAATTTGTTAAATAATAATTAAAATATATAAAGATTGAAGCTGGGGATTTTTTTAGTCCAATGCTTGATCAATGATAAAACATTGGTTCAATTACTGTTAACAACAATTAGATTTTCTGCTTTTTATGTATCTTAATGTTGGCTGGATTTTTATTATCACTTCTTCCACAAATCAATATGTCATGTAAAGACTTAAGGTTTACCGTTTTTTACAAATTAAATTATTTCTTTGAATAGTTTGCAGCAAAAACGGTCCAGATCCTTAGACACAGATTTTTTTTTATTACAGTTTGACTGGTGAGGTATGTTTCAAATAATATTGTTTTCAAATGTATGTAATATAAATGAATAAAATTCTCAATGTCTTGACATAAGTTACTGTTTCCTTTTTTCAATAAATTGTACTTTGTTGTAAGACATTTAAAAAAGGGGAGGAGGGGGGGGGCGTGTCCCTGGGGTAGAACATTGGCTTCTCACGCAAAATGTCCGGGTTCGAGCCCTTGCTATTTCACCACCTAGTACTGGTTGGATCGGTCTCACTTTAATGTGACCGGCTGAGACAGGAGTCATGGTATTCCCTCCCTGTCTCGTGTGTGGCACCACATAAAATTGTCATATTATGTTAGTCTTGGGGCTCGTTTGCAATATAGCCTATATGTCAGTAAAACTATTTTAAGAAGGTAACACAACACACCCAGTCTAAATGTATATATTCTAGATCGGTTATTTCTCGTGTTTCTAATTTTTCAAAGAGTGAATTCGGTAAAGGAACTCTTGATCAGTGGGGATATATTGCGTTGTATATACAGCCGGATTAAGAACTAGATCGGCGGAGACCGAAATCCTGATCTACCCGAATTATCTCTGTGTGGCAGCACGTAAATTGTCAGACGCTAGTTTTGGGTTCGTCCTCAATATAGCTTTGCCTATGAAGGTGAGCGTTAAAAAACAACCGACCAATTCAGCAATCCCTCAGTCACTATGAAATACATTTTGGTCAATCCACGTGAATTTTTGAGGAACAGTCATACGTGATTGTATTATTCTGAAACTGAAGACAAACTCAAACCATAAAGAGAATGGTAATAGCGATAGGTTGAAACAAAACACCCCCCCCCCCACCCAAAACAAAACAAAAAACAATTGAAAAAAAACCCACAAAAAACAACAAAAATGTATCGCTCATAAAGTTATCACATACGCAGTGCGATAACAGTTATTGAAAAAGCTGGACGAAATATATGAAAAGCCGAGGCAAGGTTGGACTTCGGAGATATCTTTATTTACACAAAATTAATTGTATCGAAGCTCAAAAAATTATTGAGAGTATTTCATTTTTCATATAAAAAGTATAAACAGGTGAATTTAACATTACTTTCTACACAGGCAATTAATGAAAATCGTAATCATATCTAATATTGAGGGATGGAAATGATAATTAGTTTACAACATACAGTTTAGTTAGAATTAAAATAATCATAATAATACATTGTGATACATTAAACGCGTATTAATACAACATGAATAAGAAACACAATACAAAATGTACAATCATGGAATATATTTTAGCCTTGTTGAATATCTTCTCGATGAAGGCAACATAATATGTTATAATATTTATTATAAACCAACACTGTTCACACTCAAGGTAATACCTAAAAGCAGAAAAAAAACATGGTTGGTATCTGCATATATTCACCACTAAAGGGAGAGACAGTGACACAGTGTATCTCGATTTTTCTCTCTCTTCCTCCCTCTCCTAGATTTTACACGAGTTGTTAGACGTAAAAGAAAGGAAAAATCTAATAATTATTATATGGTAAAGGTGTGTTATGCCCAAACGATTTGCACGTTGTTGTTGTTGTTGTTGTTGTTGTTGTTGTTACTGTTGTCGTTGTTCTGTTTTTTCAAACCTTAAGTACTTATACCCACTGTTATATTTCGACCAATGCATCTCGGCGTGTAGCCTGTTCTAACTAGGTAAGGATGTTTGAACATAGCTGTTCTATGAACACAAAAATAGGCAATGAAATAAGTCACATACATTATTGTTTTTTTTTTCTTGCAATGATATGATTTTCAAACACAATACCGTTATGTATACACGGAAGATGTAGTTGAAACACCTTGTGGGTCTGCTAAGGAGTCGTATATTGTAGGTTTGACTGGAATCTTTTGCGTCTGCTGTAAAACTAGAGTCGTGTGAATATGTCGTTGGACTAGTCTATATGAGTAAAATCTTGTGGGTCTGCTGTGGGCTAGGCCTATGATTCTGTGTCTGTTATAGAACTAGAAACGTGAGAATAATTATATCGTTGGCCTAGACTATAACTATGAGTAAAATCGTGTGGGTCTGTTGGTGGGCGTATGATCTTTTGTGTCTGTTGTAGGACTAGAATCGCGTGGATATGTCGTTGGACTAGACTATTTATAACATCTTCTGTGTCTGTTGTTAGGCTAGACCTATGGCCTTTTGTGTCTGTTGTAGGACTAGAATCGTGTGGATATGTCTTTGTACTAGACTATATAAGTAGAATCTTGTGGATCAGCTGGTGGGCTAGATCTATGATCCTTTGTGTCTGTTGCAGGATTAGAATCGTGTGATTAATTATGTCGTTGGTTCTGAGTAAAATCTTGTGGATCTGCTTCAGTACTAGACTTGTCAATATGGCGCGGCAAACCTCGAGCTGCAGACGACCTTGGCCGGGAAATCACAGGTAAGGGTCCGAGTGTTGTACAACAGGGTGTCGGGACAGGTGAGTACCACAGGCACCGAGTGGGCGCAGAACAGGAACTGGTGGCAGTTGTCAGGGTGCGGGAACAGTCCGCTCTGGGACGGACACGGCGGGGGAGGGGATGCTGGGGAGGGAAAGGGGGAGAAAGGGTGAGGGGTAGAAGTTACAGGGGTGCTGTTTGGGGGTGGGATTAGGTATGGGGTTAGGGGCGGGGTTAGTGGTAGGGCCAGGGGTGGGGTTAGGGGCGGGTTTAGGGACGGAGTTAGAGGTATGGTTTGACGTGGGGTTAGGGGCGGGGTCAGTGGGTATAAGCGATAATATAGCTCACGCCTGAAGGTTAGCAAGCTTTGATGTTTTCAATAGCGAGAGAGACAAAATGAGTGAGTGAGAGAGAGAGGGAGAGAGAGAAAGAGAGAGAGAGGGAGAGAGAGAGGGGGGAACAGAGACAAAGAGACAGAGAGCGAGCGAACGAGAGAGAGAGAGAGAGAGAGAGAGAGAGAGAGAGACCGAGAGAGCGAGAGAGATTAAAGTATAATTTATAAGTAAGTCTGTTGTTCTATCCGAAGTCCGAACTTTCAGGTGTGAGCCATGAGCTTTCTACACACAGTACAATGAATTGCATGATAGACAGAGAATTATCTCAGACAAAATCAAAGATAGACAGACACACCATGAGGCTATGGATATGCGATGGCAATTGATTAAGATAGATTCACATTCCCTCCAACCCCCCCCAACCCTCCCTCAGAAAAGGGGGAAAGAAGACAACCCTAAACGCACGAACAAGCATGATAAAATAAAATACCCAACAAAATCGCCAGCAACAACAGTAGCAGACGCAGCATCGGCAATAAGATCAACATCAACAATAACAACAACAACAACAAAAACAACAACAACAACAACAATAACAACAACAACAACAACAACAACAACAACAACAACAACAACAACACCATCAACACCAACCAAACTAACGGGAAAACCGACTATGTACTTACTTTGTGAAATTCTTGTCTGGACCCTTGGCTGAGGATTGTAAAAACCTTCTTGGCTGTTAGGCCCCATAGATCTAGATCTAGATCTAGAGGGCGTCTCTCTATGTACTGAGTATCCACTGGGGCGATAACTCCATTGCTGCGGAGCTGTCATAGGGGAGACAACTTCCACTTCCGGCTCGGAGCTAAACGTCTGCAAGTGTGGAAACCGCGCAAGGGCGGAAATTCGGACGCCATCTTGATTGCAATCGGGCATGATTGCTTCATGGTCGCAGAAATTGCCTTCCAATCTGAAATAACAAAATTGATTTGATTTGGGGATATGATTTTTTATAATAGAGCTTTTGAAAACAGCGTGTGATTTCTCTATATAACCCAATTAGAGCTACATGCATAAATACATCAACATGTCTCTAGTTACATCAGAGAGAGAGAAAGAGAGAAAGAGAGAGGTTACATCAGAGAGAGAGAAAGAGAGAAAGAGAGAGAGAGAGAGAGAGAGAGAGAGAGAGAGAGACAGACAGACAGACAGACAGACAGACAGACAGACAGACAGACAGACAGACAGACAGACAGACAGACTGACAGGCAGTTAGAAAGAGAAAGAGAGAGAGAAAGAGAAAGGAGTGTGTGTGTGTCTGAGAGAGAGAGAAGAGTGTGGTGTCTCTGTGAGAGAGAGAGAGTAGAGTATGTGTGTGTCTCTGGTTATAGAGAGAGAAAGAGAGAGAGCGAGAGAAAGAAAGAGAGAGAGAGAGATAAAGAGAGAAAGAGAGACAAAAAGGGAGATAACGAAAGAGAGAAGAGAAGGGAGAAAGAGGACTATATAGAGTGCTGGTTACCTGAAGAAAGTCCCCGGCGGACAGACGAAGGTGAAGCGCTCGCCCATCACACACCGATGGAAGATGTCGCAGAGAACATCATCACGGTAGAAGCCGTCCTTGACCGGAGGGCACTGGAACTCTGGCAGGCCCTGGCGGGAAGGCTTCGGTTGGATCAGGAACTGGTCTGGTCTGAGAGAAGGCTCGGACCCGTCTGAGGGATAACAGGGAATGGGTGGTTGGTTGGTTAGTAGTTTCAGTACTATAGAGAGGTTGTTTATTTTTGTTTTTTTTTTGAGTTGTGTTTTTTTTAACGTCCAACATCAGCATTTTATAGTCTATATTTTGGACGGTTCCCAAGATTGACGTCTTACATTTTTATGTGCTGTCACACACGAGACAGGGTGGGGATTTCATGACTCCTGTCTCAGCCGGTCACATTATACTGACACCGACCCAACCAGTAGGGAGCGCAATCGCCAGGATTCGAATCCGGACCTTCTGCATCGGAAGCAGATGTTATACCCCAGGGCCACCGCGCCCCCACTATAGAAAGGTATAGCAACTTTTGGACAGTTGCAGGAAATAGATTCGCCACCAGTACGTTGAGGCATGCTAAAGTTCTACCTTTTGATAGTTAGCTCTGCAACTTACACAATCTCTTGTCAATGCGTGTTTTACCGTTACAGGTTGCAGTTAAAAAATAATAAAACTCTACATACTTTAATGTAATTAATTCGTGTACGGATAATTATACGTTTTAACAATACATTCAACTTAATTTCTATAGCATGCTTACCATTGTAGGACTCCCCGCCCGTCTGTTTCTCAGTGATCCCCGAGTTGTGCACCCAGCCCCATGACTTCCAGCCCAAGTCTCTGCCGGAACTTGAGAACCGCTGAGGCGTCACGTGACCAAACTGCCCGGCGCCGCTCCCCGAGAACTGGGTCACGTGATCCGGCGACCTCTGGGCTGAGGTACCACCGTCTCCCCTCCAGGATGACAAGTTAGGGTTTCCCCGCTGACCCTCGTATGAGATACCGTGAGGGTGAGCAGAAAATGTGTATGGAGAGTAAGCGTTGTCCTCGTTGTTAAAGTAATTCGAGAAAGAAGTGAGAAGTTTGGAGATTTGCTTCAGGTTAGATCTACTTTGGCCGTCGGCAGTCATTTTGGTTGACTTTGAGCTCCAGATCTTGTCTTCTGCGTATCTGTCTGGTGTGGATACGTTACGGTCGTAGTATTTGGACTGCTTGAGCCAGTTTTTCGTATCGGTGAAGTCCGAACTGGGCGTTTTGATATGAGCTGGGTTGGGGGCGTTGTCTTGTTTGGTGTGGGTCAAGGTCGCCTGACGCCAACACTGGGGGACTAGGTACTTCCAGGTGCAGGATCTCGCCTCGGGACTGTAGGCCGTGCCTGCCTGGCAGAAGTGCCTGGAGGGAGAAAGAGGTATATATATATATATATATATATATATATATATATATATATATATATAGAGAGAGAGAGAGAGGTAGAAATAAAGAGACAAAGAGAGCGATAGAGATAAAGAAATTAATATGAGTATAATGACATGATTTAAGATAAGAATTGAAATTCTCTTCAAATGCAGAACAAACATGATCACTTAGAAAAATTCTCAAAAATCGGCAACGAAGAGTGACTCTCGCTAATATCTAAAGTGATTAGTTACAGTTCATTTCAGAGCAATGCTTATTTTATATTATTGATAAAACTTTAGGTTAATCCCCGTTACTATTCCATGACATCATAAATAAGCAAGTCACCGATCAGAATTCAACATTTGAAAGAGTCTTTTGGAAATATATAGTTTATATGGTTTGTATCACACACATCCTGACTGCATGTTATGAATATTGCTGTTTTACATGGAAGTGATGAAGTTTTTCGTGTGAGTAAAGATTTGCCTTTAGTTCTCGGCAAAAATTGAAGGGTGGGCATTATGTTTTCTGCCATAAGTCTTACGTGAACAAAATCTTACATAAACATAATTGTATTGCTTGTGGAAAACATAAAACACAAATATAGAAACTATATCTAACTTCTAAGCAACGTGTGTATTGTAAAGCGGTTTCAACTAATTAAGCAAAAGCGCTTTATAAGTAAACAGGTTATTATCATAATTTATCATTATTTTATTTGGGTTAGAAACCATAGAGCCTTGCAAAGCGTCTAGAGCGGTGACCTACCTGTAAGGCTTGCCCTGAAAACAATGGATGAAGGCCGTGCAGTTAAGCTCGTCAGGGTAGACTCCATGGAGGCTGGGACAAACAAAGGTATCTGAAACCACGAGAGACATTTAGTGTTAATACATGTACATTGATGCGAAAATAGTAAAAGGTTTAGTTGCTATATAGGTCCCGTTGAGGCAATGGTTAGGGCGTTAGGTTAGCCCACTTTATAGACTACATACGGATGTCGATGTATATAAAGAAACAAACAGGGTAGACGCCATGGAGGCTGGGGCAAACAAAGACTTCTGAAACCACGAGAGATAGTAAGGGTTAATGCATGTACATTGATGCAAAAATAGTAAAAGGTTTAGTAGCTATAGAATCCCCGTTGACGCAATGGTTAGGGCGTTAGGTTAGCCCACTTTATAGACTACATAGGGCTGTCGTTGAATATAAAGCAACAAACAGATAAACAAACAAATAAGGGGTCGAACTGGCTCATGTGGTAGAGTGTTGGTCTTCAGAACAGGAGGTCCGCGATTCGAATTCCAGCTATAGGTCAAACGTTTATTTATCACATTTCCTGCGCTATTGGTAAGGTCGGTGTCAGTTAAATGTGATCGACGGAGATCCAACGATCCTAATCCCAAGATCGGCAGATTTATTTGTCCAATATTGATTCGTCCCCTGTAACTGGTTGGGTCGGTGTCAGTATAAACTATAATGTGAACGGCCGAGACATGAGTCATGGTATCCCTGCCCTTTCTCGTGTGTGGCAGCACATAAATTTGCCAAACTTCAGTCTTGGGGCCCGTCCACAAAACAGCCTACATAGTGCTGATGTTGGACGTTAATCCAACTCAACTACAACTCAACTACATTGTCTTGTATTAACGACCCTTATTTTGAAACAAGACACAATGACAATTTTCTGGAGAGCCAAAAGTAATAATAATTTAAAAAAAAACCTCTTGGGGCCCGCCGCCGTATAATACTCTCTAAAGGACCTAGGAGACGTTAAACCTTATATATATATAGAGAGAGAGAACTGTAACACATGTATAAACAAACCTCCCGGGTTCTCTGCTAGCTTTTGCACGTTGTCCGAGCACCGTGGTATCAACACCTGGAGTACGCAGTGCCTGGTGAGGCTGTGGAAGGCGGTACCGGCTGGACAGCGCATGACGGAAGAGTGGCCGTCCACACAGGAGATGTACGCCTCGCAACTTCCGGTCAGCGGGAACAGACCGTTGCTCTCTGGGCAGGAGAAGCCTGGTGGCAGGGGAAG
>RQTK01000824.1:217131-231710 GCA_003991915.1 Elysia chlorotica
GGGGGGCACATCAGAATGATGGATCGAATCCTCCCTAAGATCTCTTTCGTTGGCTCTTCAGCAAGTTGCTGCATGCAGTGTCTTGTATAAAAATAAGGGTTGCTAAACAAGTGTAAGAACTAATAGTACATTAGTAATGCTAGTTCAACATTTTAAAACGGCATTATCATCACTGCTACATGCTGTTAAGAGAAAACACGATTGATATAATTATTTTCAAAATTTGCTCAAAGATATATGGGAATACCCCTGGCATTATGATAACTGCTGCTGTTAATAGAAATCACGATTGATAGTTATATTTTCAGAACTTGCTAAAAGTTATAAAGGAATATCCCTGGCGTTATTACTACTCCTGTTAAAGAAAGCCCGATTGATAGTTATAACTTCAGAACTTGCTAAAAGCTATAAGTGAATATCTCCATTGAAACAGTGGTACAAGGAATTGTATTTAATATTCACCTGAGTTTACAGCGGATCCTGACAGCGGAGTTGCCTCCTTCTTCATCATCAACATCTCGTCCTTCTCGGGAAATCTCGCCGTCTCGTCGCCAGCTCTTTCGCCCGCGTCTCCTTTTGAATCTGATTTATCTTCTGCTGTTACGTCACATCCGGGCACCAGCTGAGTCCACACGCACATGTTCAGCGCAGGGTCAAAACTAGTTCCAGGTTCACAGGTAAGGCGCAGAGATTGGCCGTCTGCGCAGAAATGGTATACGTCACAGCGCAGCTTGTTCCGGAAAAAGCCGTCCCTTGGGCAAATGAAGTCGTCCCGCAGAAGATCGGGGTCCATATCCTCTTTGGTGGTGTCACTTGGTACTTTGTGTTGAGAGGACTTGTCGTCGTCTCCTAGGTAGGATAGATTGATGAAAGGTGCACAATCTGAGTTATAATCATAGTTAAGACAAAATAATAAACTTGAGATATAATAAACTTTGGGTTGTCCCCAAGGGTTATATGTTAAAATGGATTTTACTGTAGCAGTGTATGTACTAAAAACATAACTGGCAGTCCTGGTTGTCCAGAAGAAGATGGGATGCAATGTACAGAGCGTTAGTCCGAAATCCACGATCAGTCAAACATTTATTTACTTGTTGAGTCGGTAACAGTGTAATGTTAGCGGCTGAGACAGCAGTCCAGATCTCTGTGTGGCAGCACGTATATTGTCAGGCGTTAGTCTTGGGGCCCGTCCATAAAACAGCCTATGCAGTGCTGACTTTAAATTTAAGCAAAAAAACAAATAATCTCCTTCTGAGACACTTCTAAAGCTTTCTCAATCCTGTTTTGACGAGAGTTCTCATTATTCCTGTCTCTCATATGTATGCTATTTCTGAAATCTTGGCCAGTTAGTCACACATCTTTAGTTCATTTAAATATTCATTGTATCAGAGTGAGAGGTATATTAAGCACTGTTAACAAGGTTGTTTTAAGTTGACCTCTCATATTGCTTCTGTAATCTTGGTCACTTTGTCTTTGTGTGGTAGCACATCAAATCATCAGTCTAGTGTTAGTGTCTATATACTGCTGATGCTAAACAACAAAACAACCCGAAATACCTTTAAAAAATATTAATACCAGCATCGCTTCAGAATTTCTTTGTTATATCTCCTTCTAATTTTCAATGCAGATAGATCAAATCACGTTTCAGCCTATAAAATACCTGTAACATCCTCATCATCAATCCCCTCTCGCGACTGAGTCCCACCCTCAGTGTCCAGATGTCTCTCACACCCAGGCACAACCTGGCTCCAGGTGCACTTGGACAGGCTGGGGTCAAACACAGTGCCGGACATACAGCGCCGCTTGACCGCTTGACCGCTAGTACAGTCCAGGTAGTGCAGGCAGCTCCCAGGGTCTCGGTACAGGCCTCCCGCCTTCGGACACTGGACATTGTCTGGACACATCACGAGGAGAGTCCAGGGTGAGTCAGTCAATCAGGGAAAAGTCCGATTGTGCACTTTTTGAGTTATTCATAGTGTGTCAATGCACTTTATGAGGTTGAAATTCCAACCCTTGTCTTATCTGGGACCAGTATCAATAATAGACTGCTTTCTACTTTTGTTTTCATTAGTCTGATGAAGCCATTAAAGGCGAAACGTTTATATGTATCTTTCTACCTCTAGTTGTGTTTGATTTATTGTGTCCCTCAGTTGCTAAGTTGTGCGCATTCCCCCCATTATTATTATACTACTTTTATTACTTGCGCACACGCATCTACTACTAGGTCCTTAGCAACTTAGTAGGTGTACTCTCAAGTGTTGTGCTCTTCATTCCAATTCGAATGAATTTCTTATACTTAACTGGAACCAGACTTACTTAGCTTGAAAATTAAAAAAAGGTTGAATAATAGTTGTTATGTAGTGTTGTATTATGAAAGGAAACCAGTATGAATAATACACAAGTCGTAGTTTTTCCTTTTTAGGTATTCATAGTGCATCATTGCAAAAAAAAATTTGAAATTACAACTCTTATCTTTTCTGGAACCAGAGATCCTTAACTTGAAAATAAATTTAAAAAAGGTTGAATAATAATTATTATGTAGTGTTGTATTATGAAAGGAAACCAATGTGAATAATAATACAGGTCGGGATTTTTCCTTTTGAGTTATTTACAGTGTATTAACGATCATTTAAATGTTCCTATTAATTTTAAAAACAATGATTACTACTACTATGATTTACAAATCACCAAGGTGATTATTTTTTTCATTTTTTTTCCGTTCTTTAATCTATTTAGGACCGATGGCTGCCATGATATTGGGACGGGTACGCTAAATAAAATTTCGAGAAAGTCGATTTGCGCAAATTTGCCTACACTCCCACCCCCTTCCCAATCAAACAAAAATAAAAATTAATTGCTAAAAATCCAACCTTCTGCTTACCAGACATATAACTAGTAATTTTCTTGGCGATGGAATCTGGTTGTGAAAGCTGCAGCAAATGCTTGGGATGTTGTTGTTGTTGCTGGTGTTGTTGCTGCTGCTGATGTTCTTGGTTGTAGTGGGATGGGCACGGCGGTGCTACCCTGGCAGATACACAGGCGAGGGCTGCCCGGTGGAACACCTGACCTTGGGGGCAGTCCCTGGACATGGGTGGACAGAATTGAAATGAGGGATGTCACAGATTTCTATTAATAGAAATATATAGGGGCTATAAGTAAACAGAGAGAGAGAGAGAGAGAGAGGGAGAGAGAGAGAGAGATAGATAGATCCTAATTTCATTGTCCGTTTATATTATTATTATTATTATTATTATTATTATTATTATTATTATTATTATTATTATTATTATTATTATTATTATTGTTATCATTATTATATATAATGACTATAATAACGAATATCTTTAAAGGCATTCTAATCATTGTATTGTCCTAAAATCGTAAGTACAACATTGTGGTAAGCTTACTAATCTTCATAAGATATAAGGAAAAGAAGGCTTACGACGAGTTGTAATAGAAGCTACCTGACATAAGAGACAAAGTCACCCCATTGACTGAGGTGAAACAATTTTTGCATAATAAGCGAGGCTTCCAAGAATAGCAGGCAAGTTCACCGAAGTAGACAACCAATTGCATTTAGAGTCCAAGTGAATTATACCATCAGAATAGCAGGAACGGTAAGATCGTTTTTCATTGTCGCAGTGTAACTATGTAGGCTGAACAAAATAATTATACTCTCTGCCTACCAATCTGAACTAACTTTAACAATGGTTTAAAAGCTATAGATCACTGTTATTCTTATTACCGTACACTGAAATGTGTTCACTACAATTATTTTGATGACTTTATTTTATACTCGTATCATATTTTAGGACATAATAATGCTCAGTGGATATTTAATATGTCGGGTTACAAGTCTAGTAGACCTAGCTCGCAAACTGTCCTAACTGTATATCTAAAATTTATGATTATAGCTCATTTTGGTTCAAAATGCAAATGAAGACCACTATGGAAAAATCAGACAAGTCACATGTGACAACTTTCAAGATGATTCAATTTTAAGTTTCAAAATGCTCTCTATTCATCAGTTTCTGCAGAACCTTTTCAGTCTTAAAATAACGGTTTTTGAATTGAATACCTTCTGGAGATGCAAGAAAAAGATCTGCTTCGTAAGCCAAGGTGCAAAACTAAATTTATCCAAATTGGTGACATATCTGGTTTTTCCACTGTGACCTTCAAATGTTTGTTTTGGTGATCCGGCTTGTTACTATATTGTAAGTCTCGGTTGTAAGCTAGCACGACATCATACTAACAACCTCTAGTAGTTTGAGTTTGCGATTAACTCTAAATTTCCCTACCTTTGCTTCAAAATGCAAATCTTTGTTTATTTCGATGACCCTTCATGGTATTACATAGGAAGCCAAGGTTGTAAGCTAACACAGCGTCGTATGCTAAACTCCATAGTAGTTTGAGTTTGCGATTAACGCTTAGTATCCCTACATTTGGTTCAAAATGCGAATATTTGTTATTTTCTTTGAGTTTGCGATTAACCCTTAGTATTCCTACCTTCTGTAGGCGACGCCATTGTCGCAATGGTAAAACACAGCACAGTCGCTGGGTTCGGCAAAATGACCGTCGCTGGTTGGGCACTGGAAAGGTTTTTCGAGTCCTGTCGGGAGAATTCATTGTGTGAGCTTGTGAGGTGTTCGTTGTATTGCATTTCTTTAATGAAAAGATAATAAGAAGGGGGAGGAGGAGGAGAAGAAGAAGAAAGAAGAAGAAGAAGAAGAAGAAGAAGAAGAAGAAGAAGAAGAAGAAGAAGACAAAAAACAGCAGCAACAACAAAAACAAAAATAACAACAAGATCAACAACAACAACCGCAGCACATGCGCCAGTAACAACAACAGCAGCACCAGAAGCAACAACAACAGTATCAGTAACAACAACAACAGTATCAGAACAACAACAACAACAGCAGCAGCAACAACAACAACATTTCACAACTTATTGGTTTATAACACGATATTATTATAAAATGA
The DNA here is from genome assembly GCA_003991915.1 of Elysia chlorotica. NCBI lineage: Eukaryota > Metazoa > Mollusca > Gastropoda > Plakobranchidae > Elysia > Elysia chlorotica. The sequence goes on from RQTK01000824.1 coordinate 222,112, forward strand.
AAGGATCTTTCATATAGAGCATTACATTTTTTCTTTAAATAATCATGAAGCAAGAAAACTACAAAAATTGAAATATCAGATCTCCTGCGTCGAAGTCAATTTACTCTTCCAGGGCTACCGCCTACCCCCCTTTCCCGATCCAAAAGTAGGAGACATTATAACCTAGGAGAAAACAAAAAAGACACAAAACGATCTTTACCCACCTTTCACCACGTAAGGCGCTGACTTGAAACTGACTACCGCGGGCGCCATCTTACTTAGGTTCAGGTTTTCCCGCCTTGCAGATAAATCTCCATTTTGTTCTAGTTTATCTTTTGGTTGGCTTATCTCTGCAGACGATGGTTGCGATTTAGATCTAGATGCCTCGGTCTTTTCCATGGAATCGTCTCTTTGAGCTTTGCCTTCAGGATATTGACTGCCATAAAACAATCGTGTGTTCGTCTTTGGTGTGATTCTGTTGAATTGGCGTTTCTGTGGGTGACGGTTGATTTGACTCAGAATTTTTTGTCGGAGACTTGAACTCCGATCTTGCAATTCTGTGGCCCGCGATCCACGCCTCTGCTTGAGAACTTCATACCATTTCTGTCTTGGAATCGCATCGTTTTGCGCTGCAGTTTCCTTGGATGCTGTCTGAACGGGAAAATCCTTTCTAAAATTGTACATTTTAACAAATAAAGGTCTTGGTGACAACCTGTCGCTTTTGACTCCAGGTATTCTACTCTCTCCTCGACCCTTGTAATTGCTTTTTGTTTGTGAAGTTAACCCATCTTGAAAAGTATTCTTGGACTTTGTTGGTTGAGATTTGAGCGTACCCCCACTTTTCGGTGAAACCAGTCCGCCAAGTATAAAAGGCATAGGGCCCGTCTTGGGAATGTCTTTGACATATACCTTGTTCTCGATTTCACTTCTCGTGGTTTCAGTATAGTTGGCTCTTGGTTTGGGCACCGAAGGCAAACGGATGAAAAGTTCGGCTGGTTTACGCGATACGTAAGGCTCTGTTGTATTTTTTCCTGTAGTTGTCACGTGAACATCTTGTGCATCTGAGCCACTCACTCCACGATCACTTGAGTTCTTTGTGGTATTTTCTGCTGGACTCGAGATCGGTATTGTTGCTAAGAAGGACATCCCCTGCTCCAAATTCGCGCCATCTTTTTCTAGCTTCTCTACTGAAGAGTTGCTTCCTTCAGTTGATTTTCCATCGGAAGAAAAGCCAAAGCTAGCACTGACGACTGCGTTGATCTGTTTGGGGAAGGGGTCATCTGATACAACGCCCATCACATCGCTGTTGTCCTGGGAGTTATTTCCTGACAGTGCATTACTTTGCTGAGATGGGCCCGTCGTATTTTCCTTGTTTACGCCAGACGCCCAGTTGTCCAGGGTTCCAAAATAGGGCACTGGTCGAATGATGCTGAAAAACCCATCTAAATGAGATGAAGGAGAAGAACCGGACACGGCTGATTCTGTCGTTGTATGCTCTATACTTGGGGCCGATGTCGTTGAAAATTTCCTCCCAGACTTTCTCTTATCTTTCCCCGTGGTAGTTTTGTACGCCTCATCTTCAGTTCGGTCCTTATGCGACGTTCTGCCATTTCCTTGAGGACTGGTATTAACTGCAGTTGTATTTTGCTGCTCCATTTCAATGTTTGTATAATTTCTTAAATCTCCCGAATGTTTAGTAATGTTGGCATCGAGAATAATCTCCCTTGATATATTTAAAATTGTGCCGGTAGTTGTAGTGCTGTTGGCCATTGTTGAATTGTGGTCTTGGGGGGGATATTTTGATGATGAACTTGTATTCCCAATGTTTAGAAAATCACGAACAGTGTTTGTTGGTACACTCGTCCCATTTACGATATCTGAATCAGTGATTGCTTTGTTTGTTATGTTTGAAGCCAATGGGACAGAGACATTCTCTTCAGTTTTATTTTGTTCTTGTATTTGACTATCAGTGTTGGACGAGTTCATTATCATTATCCTTGATTCAGCTACATCGAAATCAGTCAGGGCACCCAGTACGGGTGTAGTTTTTTCTTTGCTCTTAGTATTATTATTATCATTATTATTATAGGCATCTGTGTTGGTATATTTAACGCTAGCTTTCGATGCAATTTGGCTTGCACTGTCTGTAGCGTTTTCTATACTTGGAGATTCATCTCTAGGGAAGTCTTCATTCTTGATAGTCCTCCATAGACTTTCATTCTGAAATTCCGATTCACGCACCTGCGATCTCTCAGCAGCAGCAGCATATTGTTCTTTCATCTCCTCTGGTATGAATCTCGAATGTGGATTTGCCCCTTCATTCTGTTGTTGAGATGTGCTGTTTTCGTCCTTGGATCTTGTCCCTTCACTAGGCTGTTGAGATGTGTTGTTTTTGTCCATAGCTTTCGTGGTATTAGGGGACAACATCTCTAGATTAGAAAAACTTGCGTTACCTGTGATGTCTTGAGTAGAAATAGATGAAATCACATCACCTAAATCACTATTGATTTCTTTTTCTTCCGTATCACTTTTGAAGCTGGTTTTATTGTATTCATCAACCAAAGTTTTGGATTTGTCAACATACGTACTATCTGGTTCAGAATTATTCTTCCTCTGAACGACTGGAATCGGGCTACGACTAACATCAACCTCAGGGTAAGAATCAAAAGCACCACTGTCAACATTGTCGTTTTCTGTAACCTCACTTCTGACACCAACATGCCTAGCCATGTATGGCACTATTTCCTCAGGTCTCTCCCTCCTTTTGACTTCCCACATCAAGTCCTTGACCCTGTCAGAAGTGGAGTGTCCAAGTTTCCCGCCACAACCGTTCTTACCCACCCGCCATGCGCAGATCTGCGTGTCCGGGTCAAAGGCCGTGAGGGGTGGGCAGGAGAAGATAACTAGCCTCTTGTTGACGCAGCGTGTGAACTTGGTGCAGTCGTCAGGGTGGGGGTACATCCGGGTCTCGTCGCTACAGGCGCCAGGGGGCGGGTCAAGACGGTCAGAGGTCGACTTAAACGGTGGGTCCGAGTTCCACCGGTCTGCGCATGTCAGCTCTGTTAGAAATAGTTTGGAAGTTTAGTGAAGAGAAATACACGTAATTCAATCATTAAGCCTGTTGTTTTGTTTAACGTATAAAATCAATTTGCAACTTTGAAGAGCAATGTTAAAACCACCAGGGCTTTTATCTTAATTCAAATATAAAAAATTAATTAACTTGGACGTTTAGTGAAGAGAAATACATGTAATGCAATCATCAAGGCTGTCCTTTAGTTTTAAAAATATAATGAAGTTGTTAGTTTGAAGAGCACTGTTAAAACCATCAGGGTTTTTATTTTGATTTGAATATTTAAAAATAATTGGGACGTTTGGTAAAGCGCAATAGTATGTAATACAATTATGTAAGCTCGTCCTTTGGTAAAAATATAAAATCTATTTAGAAGTTTAGAGAAGAGCATTGCTACAACCATACGTCCTTTGGTAAAAATATAAAATCCATTTTGTAGTTTAGAGAAGAGCAATGCTACATACATAAAGGTTGTGTTTTGTTGTTGTTAAAATATTAAATTAATTTAGAGATTTAGACAAGACCAATGTAACAAATTCCAGAGCTTTTTTTTTTTTTTGGATGAAATATAAATTTATCTTGGAGTGCCGAAGACCAATGTTACAACCATAAAAGTTTTTTTAATGGTTACAATATGAAGTAACATGGACGTTTGGAGAAGAGAAAATAATAATGCTACAACCATCAGACCTGATTTTTTTTAAAATATATAATTATTTTGGAGGTTTACAGGAGCAATTTTACAATCATAATCACTCTTCCTTTGGTTAAAGTATTATGAAATAATATGGAAGTTTAGTGAAGGAAAACACAAGTAATACAGTCACCGCGGCCGTTATTTTGGATGAAATAACAAATAAATTTAATATACAATGTAATAGATCGCAAGTAACAAATAACAATAATTATGGTTATTGAAAATTAACATAGGCGAATTTTTAAATCTGACGAGGACGACGTCTCTCTCTATCTCTCATTTATGATTGTATGAGCCGAGCAATTATTTTGACAAAGGTGGAGGGTAATGAATAAGTAGAAATAATAGTAGATGTACTATCTAAAAGAGTGTGTGAAGTGTTGAATAAAACAGTATACAGAACATTGGCAAAATATCCTCAACCCAATTTTTAAAAACACAAAAAAATGTCTCTTAAAGCAATAACAACAACAACAACAACAACAACAACAACAACAACAACAACAACAACAACAACAACAACTGCAACAACAACAACTACAACAAAAACTAACAAAAACAATTCAACAACGTGAAACTTTTTAGCTTATAAGTCAATCCGATAATCACCAAACTTGTTAATTTGCTACGACTAAATATCTCCCGAACGTTATTTTAGTATATCAAAAAAAGTTAATCTGTTAGAAGGGTAAAAGAACATATACATTATAAAAAAAAAAACAACAAACCCTCTTAGCTTGTAATTTTGCTACGACTGAATATCTCACAAGTGTTATTTCTTAGTACATTTCACAAAATTAATCTGTTAAAAGATTAAAAGATCATAATACATTATTAAAAAAAAAAAACAACTAAAAAGCTCAACCAAAATTAAACTGCTCTTACCTGTGGCAAAGACTATCACGAGAACAATCTTCGCCAGAACAGGGAACCAAATTCCCGGAAACGTATATGGCACTTGCATGGTGGCACTTTTCACGGAAATATCGACGCTCCTTTCTTGTCTTGAATTCGTTTATCGTCTAGCACAAGGTTTTAGATCTATTTGCTCGTCACTTTCCTGGGAATATCAGAGACTAAGATCTACTTTATTGCGGACGATTATTATTCAATTTGTTGATTTGTTGATTTTTCTTTATCTATGTGTATATAGCAATAGAGTTGTATTATAACTTTTGTCTTTTAAGGCAATGTTGATGCAACTTAACACTGTTGATTTAATTAAAGGTCAATATTTAGTCACTTTAAAACAACGGTGATCAATTTAACTGTTTGGTTGTTGTTTTTTAAACAAACAAACCCGTGCAGTACTCACTGATAATATTTATCAAAGTTTTGGGCAAACTTAATTCAGCAGCATGCCACATAAGATGTCAAAGTAGAAGAAAATAGAAGCACTGGGTTCTTGGTTACAAATCTAAAAAGTCTATGGAGGAGTTTTGTTCTCACGTCTTGGAAAATCACAAAATGGCTCAACTCAATTCTCACGGCAGGAAAAACATCAAAACAAGAATCTTACGCAGAGAAAAAACAAGTGAGGACATCGAATTGACAATGAGGCAGGCCTCATGCACTCCACGACATTGAACCAACTGTTTTGTGTGTGCAGAAAATCCTGGCCAGTCAACAGACTTGAGCGCAGCTATGGCGAAGCTTGTTTGATGTTTGCTCGAGGAATAAAGAACCAAAACAAACTGGTCTTGTTCGGCAGGCATCCACTCGCTAAAACAATGGGTTGAGTCTTTTCAGTCCTCGCAAGCTCTCGTCTGCAACTTTGCTTTCCCTGATCTCAATATTTCCCCCGGTGGAAATGAATCAGATTCCGCCAGCTAAGACAATGGATTGGATCCCCTCAGTTTTCAGAAGTTGTCGTCTGCAAGATCCCCCTGACCCCCAAGTTTCGCCGGTCATCCGATAGATTCTCTCTAGAGGAAATCTACTTGCGTTTAGTTTTGAGCATAGTCCACGAACTAAGACAATGGATCGGATCTTCCCGCAAATTGTCGTCTGCAAGTTTGCTTGATCCTCAACTTCCTGCGATGTCACGATAGGTCTCACTACAGACAATCTGATTAAATTAAATTCTACTGTCCAGCAAATTTCATACTGCGAAGTCTACACTGGGAAAATATCCTAAAACAGGATGAAAAGTGTCTTTTACTTTACTTAAACTCGTCAACGTTTTTTGAACACTGCCAACGAATACTGTCCAAGTTACAACCTAAGAATCGTATACTATTATTACCAGTCCCACCTCTCGCTAAAAAGACTTGTAACTCTATGTTTTTATCAAAGCCTTCCAAGGAAATGTTTAGATCCATCGTTGAAGTATAGCCTTATAAGATCAACTCCCGCCAAAGTTCGACCAATCAGATGCGCGGAAATTTCGGCCAACGCCTGCCGTTCGTTGTTTTTGGCTTGTTGATACTTCAAACTTAGACGAGCCGTTTTCTCTCTTTGTACGCGCGGAAATAGACGCACCTGCGCACAAAATAGCACCAGCCTTTGCACTGCCTTGCCAAAAATGGTGCGCATGTTGACATTATCACAATCGGTCTGGTGCGATCCTGCAGTCTTTGTTAAGTTTGACTTCTCGTTTAGAATAATATTTTTGAAATATCTGAACCAATAACAAAAGAAAAAAAAGTACCTTGCCTTAATTTTTTTCAAACTAAAAATCACCAAAATAAAAATGAAAACAAACGCACACCTTCGCTTGAGGCAAACAGTATCTTTTGTTGTAATATTTATTTTTTATTTCGTTTCAGCAAACCGCAATTATAAAACTTTTCTATAAAGGTTGAACAACAATAATAATGATAGAATAATCGTAAAAAAAATGATTATGAAACTAAACACAAACAAACAAAACATATAATATACAATTCGTCCGATGGTATTGTGGGTTTCATTTGATGTTTTTGTTATTTTGTTTGTTGTTCATTTTAGATCCATCGTCCTCAACTAGGCTTCCAAAACTAACGCCCGGATACGTTTTTTAAATACATCGTCATCAAATAAGCTTTGAAAACTAGCTCTCATATTAGTTTATTAGATCCATTGCCATCAACTAAGCTTTGCTTAGATACGTCTTTTAGATCCATCACAGCAAATAATCTGCAAAGACTAACTCCCAGATACGTTTTTTTTTTAGATTTAGCGTCATCAACTAGACTTCCAAGAGACTTCCCTTCTAACTCTACGTTCCGCGCTCTACCGCTTTACTAATTCGTTCAGCACAATATGAAAACAAATAAAAAAGTTGAGTTGAGTTTGTTTGACGTCCAACGTCAGCACCATATAAGCTATGTTGTGGACGAGCTCTAAGACTGACGTCTGATAATTTTATGTGCTGCCGCACACGAGACAGACAGACAGAAAGACAGACAGACAAACAGACAGACAGACAGACAGACAGACAAAGAGACAGAGAGACAGACAGACAGACAGACAGACAGACAGACAGACAGACAGACAGACAGAAAGACAGACAGACAGACAGACAGACAGAAACAGTATCTTTTGTTGCAATATTTACTTTTCATTGGTTTCAGTAAACCACTGTTATAAAATTCTTCTATAAAGATTGAATAGTAACAATAATGATAGAATAATCGTAAAAAAAATAAATAAATGAATAATTATAAAACTAAACACAAGCAAACAAAACTTATAGTACGAAATTTGTCCGATGGTATAATCGGTTTCATTTGCTGGTTGTTGTTTTTTTCTAGCATCATCAAGTAAGCTTTCAAGACTAACGTCCAGGTACGCCATTGTCGTCGACTAGGCGTCCAAGGCTTACGCCGAGATAAGTTTCATCAACTAGACTTCCAAAACTAAGGCCCAAATAGATTTTTTCAATCCATCATCATCAACTAGGCTTCCAAAACAAACGCCCAGATACGTTTTTTTAGATCCAACCTTATCAAATAGGCTTCAAAGACTTGAGATCTACGCACAGAAAAGTTTAGGTGCTGCCACGAAGATTAGAGATGTAGTGTGTTAACAGGACTGATAGAGAACACGCAGACAAAAAAAAACAAAAAACATATATCTACCCTAGAATTATGGAACCAATGAGCCCTCAGAAAAAAACCCATTCCTAGGGGTTGGGATTAAGTCATACTATAATTATCGATATGTAGATCGCATAGACTATATTACCTTATACTGACACCGGTCCAACCAGCAGAGAGCATTATAATACAGCTCGAGTGGGGATCGAATCGGCATCGCCCCCTCTAACTCTATGATGCCCGCTCTATCGCTTCACCAGTTCTTTTAGCACAATAATAAAACAAAACAAAACAAAAGTTGAGTGGAGTCCCATTGCGTACATTTAAGCCGTAATGTAGACGTTTTGCTGAAACTATAAAAAGCTAAAATATTCGAATCTTTAAATTTCTTTTACTCTATCTTTATTGGTCCAAAAGGCAATATATTTTTTTAAACCCTAAAGATTGTACGATTTCATTCGCATTAAGGACAACATCACTGTGGTTGTTGAGTTAAAGGATTTTTCACCCACATTACGTAATAAAAAGGTTTGCATATATATTTGCTGATTACCGCAGATATCTTCCTTGGGTTTAATGAATACAAAATTACATATTGAAGACAAAATTGCACAAAATAATCAAGGCTTTTTTATTCAGAGGCCACTATTTCACAAAAGCAACGAAATAGCGCCTAAGTCATGGTGGATAGAGAGAAGAAAAAAAAAGAGAGAGATAGAGAGAGAGAGGGAGAGAGAGAGGGAGAGGGAGAGAGAGAAAGAAAGAAAGAAAGATAGAGAAAGAGAAAGAGAGAGAGAGAGAGAGACAGAGAGAGTTTGCTTTAAAAAGAGCAATAACAACAAAAAAAACTAGAAAGCTCATTCTTCAATTTTCATGATAGTTCAATACTTCAAAATATGGCCTTGTAGTCAAAATATTAAGGCAAGGTTTTGTCTGCCGTTTGTTTTGTCCTGAAGTCTAAACCATAGAGAACAATAGGCGACTTTAAGTGCGAAAACCCCCTTGAAATGCGCCCAGTGTTAGCTCTTTATTCTAAGAAATGCAAAAGTTTATCCGTTGAACAAGCATGGTTGTTTAGGGCTTGTCTTCATGTTTGCCAGCTCCCCTTGCTAGCTTGCTCTAGCTTAGGAGACAAAAGAGACAGAGATCAAATTGAATTGAGCTGGTTGTTTAACGCCCAACGTCAGCATTGTATAGACAATATTGTGGATGGGGTCTACGACTAACGTCTGACAACTTTAATGACACCGACCCGACAAGTAGAAGAGGAAATTGGACAATACATTTCGATCAATCGTGCAATTCGAACCGTTGACCTCTCAATATGGACACCAACCCTTTGTCACTTGAGCCAATTCACCCCCTCCTCCTCTCCCCCACCCCCACTCTCCTCCTGTAAAAATAAATTAGCTGTTGTGATAATGTGTCAATAAAATAAAAGAAAGGGATGTGAAAAAGAGAAAAAGATAAATCAGTATGTTAAAAGAAACCCGAAAAACCGAAAAATATGAACATAAGGAACACCAAGGGAGATAGAGAGAGAGTGAGTGATTGAGAGAGAAAAGGAGGGAGATAGATAGAGAGAGAGGGGGAGAGGGAGAGATAGGGAGAAAGAGGGAGAGAGTCCAGTAGCAGCGGTAGAAAGAAAAAGAAGAGAAGCTGAAAGAAGTCATCAACAAGTAGGCAGACAAAAAGGCATACGGGAGGAAGATCATAGTTCTCTTATTGCTCATCCAGGGAGAAAGGTTTGATATAGTTTTACACTGTGATAAGCTTGCCCTGTGATAGCCCCCTCCCCCCCCCCACCCACACAAACACACCTTTTTCCAACCAT
>RQTK01000825.1:0-10105 GCA_003991915.1 Elysia chlorotica
GAGAGAGAGAGAGAGAGAGAGAGAGGGAAGGAGAGGAGGAGGAAGAAGCAACCGCCTTAGTTATCTGGACTCTCACACGCAAAATTCTTCCCCTGGAATCCCTCACTAATCCACCCTCTCTAGTGGTCAAACCAAAGTAATACCTGTATTAAGTAAAACGTCAAATCGTGCGCTTCATGTCCAAGAATTGATGCCTAGATCTATGTTAAAATTTTGTTCTACTTATCGGCTTTTCTCATCTGAACGCACTCGCACCAAAGGTGAACAATAATGTTGGCCGTTGAATGATTCTTGTCACACTTCATCACGATTTTCTCTGTTTGTTTCTTGACAAGATTAGGTGATCTATTTTAAAGATTGTGTGCCAAAGAGGCAGAAAGTCAGAGAGACAGATAGAGAGATAGTCGTAGAGATAGATACACAGTTAGCCACAAAGATAGATAGACAGATAGTCATTGAGACATATAGACGGATTACAGTCAGAGAGATATGGATAGAGACAGAGAGAAAGATAGATAGACTACTTTTATGATTGGTCATTGTCTGGGTGTCTATGATTCTCATTATGTTGGGTGGTATTTACTGTAATTTGAAGTTGTAGTTCAGCTGGTTTAACGTCCAACGTAAGCAGTATATAGGCTATATTGTGGACGGGCTACAATACAGACGTCTGACAATTTTATGTGCTGCCACAACCCTTGTCCGAACTCCATTGTCGCGCCATTTGATCTGAATTGAATACGGAGATGACACACAAGCATTTACTCTATATATCACCTTAGTGAAAACTCAGTCTAAACATTACCCAACCACCTCAATTTCAATAAAGAAACAAAGTGAGTCGCGCTAGCCCCAGTACCAACAACATTGAGAGATATTTTTGTGAGACGTCTCGTCAAATATAATAATTATTGTCTCTGGTGAGATAGTATTTTCTTTTACCATGTTGTGTTTTTGAAAATACAATAAAAATATAATACTAAGGTTATAGTCTCATCGTAACGATTCCACCGCCCCATTCCCCTGATGATGATGACGACTAAGTCTATAACGATTATATATTAATTTTATTATGATGCTTATGTTCATGATAATAATTATTATAGTGATAATTGTGCTGGTGACAATAAAGATGATGATATTGATGTTGATGATACTGATAAACTTAAACATCCACCATTACATTAATACGATCACGTCCACAGTTCTCCCACCTACCTGGGTGGAACCTTAACACGTGACCACAAGGAGGTGTTCCAGGTCATGTTCAACAAGAACGAGAACTCCGTGACGATCGACGAGAGTCAGATCTCCGCCAGTGTGAGTCAGGAGGAGGAGAGATCTCGCAGGACGGAGGCGTCGGGTTATGCGCCTACACCACCTCCGGCGACGGTGGATATGTCCAGGTAAGTGGGGTGGGGGGAGAGGTAGGGAGAGAGAGAGAGAGGGAGAGAGAGAGAGAGAGAGAGAGAGAGAGAGAGAGATAGGATATCCTCATACACCACCTCAACAACAGCACTATATAAGCTATATTGTGGACGGACCCCAGGACTGACGTCTGACAATTTTATGTGCTGCCACACACGAGACAGTGTGGGGATACCATGACTCATGTCTCAGCCGATCATATTAAACTGACACCGACCCAACCAGCAGGGAGCGAAATCGCCAAGGCTCGAACCACGGTCCTCCTACCCCATGGCCACCGCTCCAGCGTAGAGAGCTAACGCCAGGCAGGTCTACCAATATTGTCAGGGTTAGGCTGTCCAGTTTGGTTCATTCCGTCAGGTTGTCAGCCCAACACTTCGCTTGATGGAGTTGAAGGCCGTGTTAATTTGTAGCATCAGCAGCAGCAGTATTATTTTTTTTGTAGGAATAGTAACAATACTAGTTGTAAACAATAAATAGGTGCGAGGCAAGGACTACTATAGTAGTCCTTGGTGCGAGGGTAAAAAAAAACAACAACAAAACAAAAAACAACAATAACAGGAGAGTCCGTTTTTTTAATTTGTGAGGCAAATTAATTTTGCTTTTCAAAAACACAAATAAAAAACTGCACCATTTCTTATTCCTTGCAGTTGCCATTGAAAATGAAAGGGTTATTTACCTTGCTTGCAAACACGTATTACCACCAAACACCGCAAAATATTCTCTCCTGTAGTTGTTTTTTATCTTTGCACAGTTCGAATTGAAACTATTAAAAAACCAATAACTAATATCCTTATCCTTCAACTGTTACGCGGCGATTTGAACCCCAGGCCTCACAGCGAGTACGGCCAGCGTCGCAAGCTGACGGCCACCCTGAGCAACACGAGTACAGGTTCTCTGAGATCCAGGGCCCCCGAGTTCACAGACATCAGCATCGGCGCAGAACTGCTGAGGTTCCAGGTAACTCTGACACATTACTCTGTAGCTTTAGTTAGAGTTACTGCCCTTGTTCCCCCTAGATAACTCTAGAAGTTTCAGGTAACTCTGACACACAACTCTGTATCTTTAGTTAGATCATAGAGTTAATGCCCTTGTTCACAGACATCAGCATCGGCGCCGAACTGCTGAGGTTTCAGGTAACTCTGACACACAACTCTGTATCTTTAGTTAGATCATAGAGTTAATGCCCTTGTTCACAGACATCAGCATCGGCGCAGAACTGCTGAGGTTTCAGGTAACTCTGACACACAACTCTGTATCTTTAGTTAGATCATAGAGTTAATGCCCTTGTTCACAGACATCAGCATCGGATTTGACCCCAGGCCTCACAGCGAGTACGGCCAGCGTCGCAAGCTGACGGCCACCCTGAGCAACACGAGTACAGGTTCTCTGAGATCAAACAATAATTAACATCCTTATCTTTCAACTGTTGCGCGGCGATTTGAACCCCAGGCCTCGCAGCGAGTACGGCCAGCGGCGCAAGTTGACGGCCACCCTGAGCAACACGAGTACGGGTTCTCTGAGATCCAGGGCCCCCGAGTTCACAGACATCAGCATCGGCGCAGAACTGCTGAGGTTCCAGGTAACTCTGACACATAACTCTGTAGCTTTAGTTAGAGTTAATGCCCTTGTTCAGGCGCAGAACTGCTGAGGTTTCAGGTAACTCTGACACACAACTCTGTATCTTTAGTTAGATCATAGAGTTAATGCCCTTGTTCACAGACATCAGCATCGGCGCCGAACTGCTGAGGTTTCAGGTAACTCTGACACACAACTCTGTAGATTTAGTTAGATTATAGAGTTAATGCCCTTGTTCACAGACATCAACATCGGCGCCGAACTGCTGAGGTTTCAGGTAACTCTGACACATAACTCTGTAGATTTAGTTAGAGTTAATGCCCTTGTTCAGGTGGGGTAACCCTAGAAGTTTCAGGTAACTCTGACACACAACTCTGTAGATTTAGTTAGATCATAGAGTTAATGCCCTTGTTCACAGACATCAGCATCGGCGCAGAACTGCTGAGGTTTCAGGTAACTCTGACACATAACTCTGTAGATTTAGTTAGAGTTACTGCCCTTGTTTAGGTGAGATAACTCTAGAAGTTTCAGGTAACTCTGACACACAACTATGGAGATTTAGTTAGATCATAGAGTTAATGCCCCCGAGTTCACAGACATCAGCATCGGCGCAGAACTGCTGAGGTTTCAGGTAACTCTGACACACAACTCTGTAGATTTAGTTAGAAGAATTAATGCCCTTGTTCACAGACATCAGCATCGGCGCAGAACTGCTGAGGTTTCAGGTAACTCTGACACACAACTCTGTAGATTTAGTTAGAGTTAATGCCCTTGTTCAGGAGAAAAAACAACTAGAAGTTTCAGGTAACTCTGACACACAACTCTGTAGATTTAGTTAGAGTTACTGCCCTTGTTCAGGTGGGGTAACCCTAGAGGTTTCAGGTAACTCTGACACACAACTCTTTAGATTTACTTAGATCATAGAGTTAATGCCCTTGTTCACAGACATCGGCATCGGCGCCAAACTGCTGAGGTTTCAGGTAACTCTGACACACAACTCTGTAGCTTTAGTTAGATCATAGAGTTAATGCCCTTGTTCACAGACATCAGCATCGGCGCAGAACTGCTGAGGTTTCAGGTAACTCTGACACATTACTATGGAGATTTAGTTAGAGTTACTGCCCTTGTTCAGGTGGGGTAACCCTAAAAGTCTTAGGGGTTTGGTGAGGGTTACTGTTCTTGGTAATGTAATATTAATTTAATTTCGTTGTTCATGTACGTTATTAAGAGGTCCTATAATTTTAAGTTTTACAGCTCCCTAAACTTTGTTTACAATAATTTTTTTTCGACCAATATTATTGATAAAAAAAAACAATCTAGTCCAATATTTTTTCGAAAGAATAACTATTCTAAACAAGGTTTAGGCAGCTGTAAAACTCAAAAATATTGGACTAGATAGTTTTTTTTTATCAATAATATTGGTCGAAAAAAAATTATTGTAAACAAAGTTTAGGGAGCTGTAAAACTTAAAATTATAGGACCTCTTAATAACGTACATGAACAACGAAATTAAATTAATATTACATTACCAAGAACAGTAACCCTCACCAAACCCCTTAGATTCTAGGGTTACCCCACCTGAACAAGGGCAGTAACTCTAACTAAATCTACAGAGTTATGTGTCAGAGTTACCTGAAACCTCAGCAGTTCTGCGCCGATGCTGATGTCTGTGAACAAGGCCATTAACTCTAACTAAAGCTACATAGTTGTGTGTCAGAGTTACCTGAAACCTCAGCAGTTCTGCGCCGATGCTGATGTCTGTGAACAAGGCCATTAACTCTAACTAAATCTACAGAGTTGTGTGTCAGAGTTACCTGAAACCTCAGCAGTTCTGCGCCGATGCTGATGTCTGTGAACAAGGCCATTAACTCTAACTAAATCTACAGAGTTGTGTGTCAGAGTTACCTGAAACCTCAGCAGTTCTGCGCCGATGCTGATGTCTGTGAACAAGGCCATTAACTCTAACTAAATCTACAGAGTTGTGTGTCAGAGTTACCTGAAACCTCAGCAGTTCTGCGCCGATGCTGATGTCTGTGAACTCAGGGGCCTTAACTCTAACTAAAGCTACAAAGTTGTGTGTCAGAGTTACCTGAAACCTCAGCAGTTCTGCGCCGATGCTGATGTCTGTGAACTCGGGGGCATTAACTCTATGATCTAACTAAATCTCCATAGTTGTGTGTCAGAGTTACCTGAAACCTCAGCAGTTCTGCGCCGATGCTGATGTCTGTGAACAGCCTGGCCATGTTGCTGACCTACTGCACCTGCTCCCTGCCCCTGGTGGTCATGAGCGTGCCTGGAGCTGCGTGGAACTCCTCCCTGGGTGCCTCGCAGCGTCTGCAGGTCCTGATGCTTTGCCGCATCCTGTTCTCTCTGAACGCGCCCGCCTACCCGCTCTGGTACCTGTGCTGCAGTGACACGGTGCGCAAGTGTTTTTCCCGATTGTGGGAGGCGTTCATGGGCAAGTATGGCGGTGGCGGGAGGCAGTAGAGTTTTTGCGATGGCAACTTTTGCGATGACAAAATCTATTTGTGGTAACGATAATGGCGGACTTTTTGAATCTCCTTTCTGCAGAGGTGACAAGTTTCTACGCATCATAATAATGATGACAATCTTAACCACGTGATAGATTTGGCCTACTTATATGGTATAGATAGTGGTTGTGGTAGAGTTGTTGCGATGGCGGAGGTTTTTAGTGAAATCTAGATCTAGTACCATAAGCCTACCCGCTGTAATACCTCTACTGCAGCGACACGGTGCGCAAATGTTTTTCCCGATTGTGGGAAGAGTTTGTGGGAAAAGTACGGAGGCGATGGCAGGCAATGAAGGTATTGCGATGACTCGATATTAGTGAAAACGAGGACGATAGATAACAGAACCTGCACCGGCGTTCAACCACAGCTCTATCGTAGACTTAAGACTTAAGGAGCCAAGTTAGCGATCTGGAAACCCCATGTCTAAGGGAAGTGATTATTATGCCATTAGTTATCGTCGTGTGTATCGCAAAGCATGTATTAGAAGCGTTACATTGACGGAGTGCAGGTCCTGATGCTTTGCCGCATCCTGTTCTCTCTGAACGCGCCCGCCTACCCGCTCTGGTACCTGTGCTGCAGTGACACGGTGCGCAAGTGTTTTTCCCGATTGTGGGAGGCGTTCATGGGGAAGTATGGCGGTGGCGGGAGGCAGTAGAGTTGGAGCGCCTCTTCATTTGCGATGACAAAATCTATTTGTGGTAACGATAATGGCGGACTTTTTGAATCTTCTTTGTGCAGAGGTGACAAGTTTCTACGCATCATAATAATGATGACAATCTTAACCACGTGATAGATTTGACCTACTTATATGGTATAGATAGTGGTTGTGGTAGAGTTGTTGCGATGGCGGAGGTTTTAGTGAAATCTAGATCTAGTACCATAAGCCTACTCGGTGTAATACTTTTGCTGCAGTAACATGGTGTGCAAACGTTTTTCCCGATTGTGGAAGCGTTTATGAGAAAAACACGGAGGCGAAGGCAGGCAATGAATGTTTTGCGATGACGGGGATATTGGTGGAAACGAGGACGATAGATAAGAGACCCTACAGGGTCTTTTAATCCCAGCTCTATCGTAGACTTAAGACTCAAGGAGACAAGTTAGCAATCTGGAAACCCCATGTCTGAGAAAAGTGATGATTATGCCATTAGTTATCGTCCTGTATATCGCAAAGTCTGTATTAGAAGCGTTGCATTGACGCACTGCAGGTCTTGATGCTCTGCCGCATCCTGTTCTCTCTGAACGCGCCCGCCTACCCGCTCTGGTACCTGTGCTGTAGTGACACGGTGCGCAAGTGTTTTTCCCGATTGTGGGAGGCGTTCATGGGCAAGTATGGCGGTGGCGGGAGGCAGTAGAGGCGGGAGGTGCAAAAAATCCAATAAAAGTTTTGCACTGACATGATCATTAGTGAAAACGTAAATGAATCAACATCATCATCTAATCACAGCTCTCTCCGAGACTTACGAAGCTGAGGAGCCCTATGTCTAAAGGATGTGATTACGTCAATCACAATCGTCGTGTGGACCACAAAGTCTGTATTAGAGCAATGCTAGTGACAAACCACACAGTAAAAAAAATGGAATTGTTGAACTAGACGTACTTGCGTAACTGATGTGATACCTTAGTCTGTTGCAGCAAGATGGTGGGCAAGCAAATGTTTCTCCCGCCTCATATAATTATGGAAAAAATAATACTGGCAAATACGGCAACGGCTGGAGACGATAAATCTAATAGAGGTAACACAAGCCTTGCATTGGCGGAACCTCCAGTGAAAACAAAAACTGCAGGTTATGTAGTTGAGTTGAGTTGGTGTAACTTCCAACGTCAGCACTATATAGGCTATATTGTGGACGGATCCCAAAACTGACGTCTGACTATTTTATGCGCTGCTACACACGTGACCGGGTGTGGATACTATGACTCCTGTCTCAACTGCTCATATTTAACTGACACCGATCCAACTAGTAGGGGGCAAAATCGCCAGAGCTCGAACCACAGACCTCCTGCGTCGGAAGCCGATGTTCTACTCCAGGGCTACCTCGCCGCTCAAGACTGCAGGAAAGAGAATATTATGCGCTGGTGATAATCAAAGCCCTATTCTAAACTAACAGAGAACTAACTACTGCCAAAAGTGTTTACCACCCCAGCGTGTTAAAAGAAGTATTTTTGTAACCTACAATAATTATAGGTAATATATATTATGCAGGTCATTTTTTAAATGACTTGACGAATTACAAGTTTGGTTGGTGCTAACTGTAAACTGCTTCGTCGAGAATTTTTTTCTCCACCGAAAGCAGTTTGTGTTAAAATGTTCTGTGCCTTGAGTCGTGAATATCTCACAATGTAGTTGAAAAAAAAATGAATGATTGGGGGAAAACCCCAAAACACTGCATTAAAGTTACTTTTGCTTAACATATCAATCATGATTGTAAGGGCTTTTCATTTGATTGAGCCACACAATCATTTTTGTAAGATACCTTTGTATTATTGTGACTTTTATGATACTTGCGCTAATAAGTTAAACACGTTTTATCTTTATTGTTGTAAAACATTAAACAAGCAAAAGGTCTGAAAATGGGATCATCAAATATTCCCTATGTTGATTTTAACAACACAGAACCTTTTCGCTGTATAGGATATGCCAGAGAAGCTATATTGATACGGGTAGACAAACACTGTTTCCTAAAAGACTTTGAACTATATAGAGACAGATAAACAATATTTTCTAGAATACCCTGAAACTGTGTAGAGGAAGACAGACAAACAATATTTCCTTCAAGACTTTAAACTATAATTATAGTGAGATATATACATATAATATTTCGCTAGGGGCTTGGGAATTTTGTGTAAATAATAAATGCATTGTTCTATGACTCTAGCTCTCGAGATAGTGTGTCTATCGCTATTGTTTGTGCCAATATTTATATATTAAAATAATAAATATTATTGATTTCCACATTTTTCATTAAGGAATCAGTTTTGTTCTGGGTATATTCACAATTATATTCTGTAAAGGGTGGCCATTGACGCTCGGCTGTGAATGGAAAAAAAGTAAATCCTACAAACTGAGATATATTAATTTTGTGTCCCTGTTATGTTAGACTGAATAAGATTGGTGGATTATTTCAGACTTTAATTTGCAATGCTTTGTATACAGGGCTTGACCAGTTTGTCTTACAGAGTTTATGATGAAGGTAGCATGATGACATCCAGAGAAGATCAAGAGAACATTATTTGAGCATAGAATTAAATCTTTACAAATAATATAAAGAGAGGATTAGTAAACACGTGGTAAATGCAGGATCTTAGAAGATTGAACGGATTTTAGATATATGAAAATGTGAAAAAATGAAAATGTAACGACTCAGGGATAAGGTAGGGGTTGAGTTAAGTTGGTTTAACGTTCAACGTCATGAATACTGTCTTAGCCAGTCACAATATTGACACCGACCCAACCATAAACAGGGAACAATATAGGAGAAATAAATCTGCCGGTCGTGGGATTCGAACCGCGGATCCCTCGATCCAACGCTCTGCCACTTGAGCCAGCAGTTCGCCTCGGCTATGTAAGTGAAAAGACAAATGCAAGTAGAAAAAATTGGCAAATGGACATAGAGAGATTGACCAGTTTGTCTTACAGAGTTTTTAATGAAGGTGATATGATGATATCCAGAGAATACCAAGAAATCATTATTTAAGCATAGGATTATTTTTTTTTCATAAATATAAAGAGAGGATTTATGAACACGTAGTGAATTCAGGATCTTAGAAGAAAGAAAGGGTTAAAGAAATATGAAAATTTAACGACTGAGGGATAAGTTAGGGGTTGAGTTGAGTTGGTTTAACGTGCAACGTCGGCACTATATATGCTATATTTTGGGCGGGCTCCATAACTGACGTCTGACAATTTTATGTGCTACCACACACGCGACAGGATGGGGAGACAATGACTCCTGTCACTGTTAGTCACATTATACTGACACCAATCCGATCCAACCAGTAACAGGGGGCGACATCTATCAAATAAATCTGCCATTAATGGGATTCGAACCGCGGACATCCCGATCTGTAGATCAACATTCTACAATTTGAGCCAACACTTCGCCCCAGGTATTGAGAAGATTATTACGTAAGTAGAAAGACAAATATAAGATAAATAAATGGAAAGATAAATAGATAGCGATAGAAAGAGAGAGAGGGAGAGAGAGAGAGAGAGAGAGAGAGAGAGAGAGAGAGATAATAATATGGATGCAAATGGAAATGTGTAGATTTTTACGTATTTAGCGTGTTTTGTTTTCTACAAACTTCAAAATATTTTTCTTGACGAAAGAGATTGGCTGAAAACATAATCAAGTTGGGCATTAATTTTCGCAGAATCTATTTCTTTGTTATAATGAGCAGCTAAAAGTAGAAGTTTTCTAGTGTCTATTATTCTATCAAAAACTGTGCCGCGAATCTCTTGTCTATACATTTATCAATTTTTATTGAGATTAATCTTGGATTTTACGAAACTTTCAATATATTTAGAGAGAGAGAGAGAGAGAGAGAGAGAGAGAGAGAGAGAGAGAGGG
>RQTK01000825.1:16493-34260 GCA_003991915.1 Elysia chlorotica
TAGTAGTAGTAGTAGTAGTAGTATTAGTAGTAGTAGTAGTAGTAGTAGTAGTAGTAGTAGTAGTAGTAGTAGTAGTAGTAGTAGTAGTAACAACAACAACACCAACATCATCAACAACAACTAAAGCATTAAAACAACACATTTAACAGCGCGGTGCGCCTCACCCCTGCAGGCAGCCAGTCGACAACAACAACAACAACAACAGCAACTACAACATAAAAACAGCACACTTAACAGCGAGTTGTGCCTTACCCCTGCAGGCAGCCAGTCGACAACAACAACAGCAACAAAAACTTACAAGAACAACATCATCAACAACAACAACAACAACATAAAACCAGCACACTTAAACAGCGCGGTGTGCCTTACCCCTGCAGGCAGCCAGTCGACAACAACAACAACAACATCAACAACAACAACTACAGCACACTTAACATCGTATTGTGTGCCTCACCCCTGTAGGCAGCCAGTCGAACCTATTGTGAGTGTTCAGCACTCGGGGAGACGGCAGGTCCTGGTAGAGCTCGGGGGATGCGAACTCCAGGTACGAGATGCCTTTACCGACCTGGGAGTACTGGGAATTCCCGCTGAGGATCATGGAGATGGCTTCGAACATCCAGTGAGTGCCTGGTACAGTCGGTAGGGTAGGGGAGAAATCATATGAATGAGTGGGTTTTATATGTATAGTAACATACAACATATATGAATGAGAGGGCTTTATATATAATGACGTAGATTATAACATTTATGGATGGCACAAGTCTTTATGTATATTAGAATATAACATAATTATAATGGATTGAACCTGTGTATAATAACTATAACATAGATGGGTGGAACCTGTCTCTCTATACAATAACATATAACATCTATGGATGTCACCTGTCTATATGTATAGGCCTAATTTCATATACATAATGGATGTCACCTGTCTATATGTATAGGCCTAATTTCATATACATAATGGATGGCACCTGTCTATATGTATAGGCCTAATTTCATATACATAATGGATGGCACCTGTCTATATGTATAATAACATACAGTATCTATGGATGATACTTGTCGATATGTATAGTAATACATAACATATATGGATGGCACCTGTCTATATATATATAATAACGTATGACACATATGGATGGGACCTGTCTATGTGTATAATAACATATACGATTAATGGATGACACCTGTCTTTTTATATAATAACATATAACATAATATGGACGGTACCTGTCTTAGCCGGGTGGATGAGGCACAAGTCGCTGATTTCAGTTTTGAGCTATACATAGAAACACTACTATAAAATCAATTGTTTTGTAATTTTAACTAAAAATGGTTATCTGTGGTTCTAGAAATAATATATATATATTTAGTTTTTCAACCTCTGAAAGTGCATTTGATACTTTTTTTACACAATATGAGTTATGATTAACTTAAAAAGTCGAAATTCGGATTTGTGCCTGGACTGATATACCCTGATTACTTCACAATATTACAACATGTATGGCAGGGACCTGTCTTAATGTATCCCGTGAGAATGACGTCATCAGGGCGAACTGACGCAGTCCTGGACAGCTCGTAGAAGGCTGGTTGGCACGGGCTTAGCGTCCTGCCCTCATATACAGTCAGGTTTAGAGACTTGCCCTTCGCGTCCTTGACCTTCGCAAAGGTTTAGAGTTTTGCCCTTCGCGTCCTTGACCTTCGCACTGGTGTCGAAGCCGACATCCCTCTTGAATGCAGTCTACAGTGTGACGTCAGAGGAGAAAGGGGAGTGTAATTATGAGCGGCTAAGTTTAGATAGGGAAAACCCTTTTTTTTTTTAATCCCTAAGAGGAAATTTGCCTTGGTTGTACATGGATAATACATTTGGTTTAATTCAATTTAACAACAGAAATGAGTTATGTAAACGATTTAAATGTACATTTTGTATTACGAACTCTTGTAACATTATGTAGTGAAGCACTTTAATGCATACACACTAAATACAGAAGAGAAATGCCTGTATATCTACAAACACAATCTTATTTATGTGTTGCAAATTGAAGATAAGATAGTGAAACTAATTACAATTGTATGAAATAAAGCAGTAATTAAGCATTGATAAGAATTGGTTGTTATTTCTAAAAATGTATATTATCCCCTTCACAAATCTTCATGTATGTCTTCTTAAAACTACCATCATCTCCTTTTCCTAGTATCAATTAAATGATAATAATTATTTTACAACATAAAATAATACAACTTACGGCAATAGGTCCGAGATTGGCTTGAGACATCGTAGTTAAAAAAAACTTCAACGCTTGGATGCCTCTTGTATGTGATTTTTGTCTGTCTGTCTGTTTTAAAGTCGAAGAAATGATTTATCATGCATAATAACCAACCGTAACTTGTTTTCTCTTTTCAAACAAATCACGATTTTTAAAAATCAAGAAGGAAATAAAAAACGTACAGCAATGCATGGGAAAAATCGTATTTAAAATAGTAGTAAAATGAGTATCAAAACGCAGATAACGTAGATTTTCTTGAAGATTAATCTAAAAGTCTAAATAAGTCTTGAATTATAAATTTTAGACAAATAAAAAAATGAAAATTATAAGACATTTCAACTGAAAAGTTCTACTATAAATGTGGAAGTAACAAATTCAAAATTTTACTTAAAATGGCACAAGTGGAAAAAACCCTGCGAACACTAGTAAAGGCAACACTGAACTACTTACACAGGAAAGTTTTAACGCAATTTATTTACATTCTGTCTGTGAGTTGTGAAGACTGGAATGTTTTAAACTGTTTTCAGTTGGCGTTTTTTGTTGTTGTTGTTGTTGTGATTTTCTCTATATCTATATCTTCTCACTGTAGCGCAAGTTCTCTCTCTAGCATACCTTAAGAGGTTAAGTAACATCATCATCATCATCATCATCATCATCATCATCATCATCATCAGAATTTTTAAAAATATTAACCAAAAAAGACAGAATAGTCACCCGACCATAAACTGCATTCCACGAGGTGAACATAATTACCTTCATATCTCTGTGGTTTTTGGAAAGGTGCTCAATTAGGTAATTATATAAATGTCGGTTCCCTGAATTTAGGTAAGTCATAATATGTTTACAATCGCTAAAATGTTTTCAAAACAGTATGAAAGTAAAGAAAAACAAACAAACGATAAAAACGAGTTTTAAAACCTAAAAACAGTTGTTGATGTTTGACATTACAAACTAAACCTAGGAAAAGTGTAAAATGTTATGACTGATCACATAACTGTAGATAGCACCTTTTCTGTAAACATTCAGAGTTTGTAGGTTGTTGTTGTTTTTTTAAGTTGTTAAAAAACTAATTCTATCCACTATCAGGAAGCCCCCACTTTACATTGCAAAACCCCTCACCATCTTTCATTTCTGATACCAAAGCAACAACAGCAGCATTAACAAGATATTAAGAGCTATTATTGCTGCTGCTGCTGCTTCAACGTTTAATTTTACTACTACTACAATATACAACAAAAAGAACTACAACAACTACTACTACTACTACTACTACTACTACTACTACTACTACTACTACTACTACTACTACTACTACTACTACTACTACTACTACTACTACTACTACTACTACTACTACTACTACTACTACTACTACTACTACTACTACTACTACTACTACTACTACTACTACTACTACTACTACTATCACTACTACTCCTATTACTTTACATAAATCAAACCTTATATGTCGTAATTCTCTCACTCAGTTTACAACTTTGCACCCTGCTAGACGTTCTAGAAAACGGATAGCTAGCTCGAGCGGTTAAAAAAATTAGTACTAATTATGGCAAAGTTGTAAGGAAACTTATGTGTTATAATATTCTGTTATGTTATGTCCTCATTTCTAAGAATTTCGTACCAGGCAATAGCATGCTGCAGGAAATTCGATAGGCCTAAACATCTCTTCGTTACCCAGCAGAATAAAAACAAACACAGGTGCGGGTACAGGAATTCGTTGCGTGTTTTTTCAAGGTTAATTTAAGACACAACTAGTAAAACAAGGGAAAGAAAAAAGAGAAAAGAAAAGAAAATTTTGTTAAAATATTTCCATAATATGGTAAAGACCAATTAGTCGAAGTGAATTGTAAACATATGTCAGGTTTTTGTCTCTCAAAGTGAAGCTATCGTCTTACATCGTATGTTGTGTTGTTTGTGTGTTTGTGTTGCTGTGTGTAACTGTGGTAATTCTGAGCGCTCGTTGAACCCACATTCGTCTCTCCAACAGAGTGAGTTAGGTGAGTGAGTTGGTTTCGAAGTCTAACGTCTGACAATTTTATGTGCTGCCAAACAGAGACAGTGCTACTCCTGTCTCAGCCGATCACATAAATATGAATATATCTGTTTTTCTGATTGTCGGTTCCAAACCGCGGACCTCTCGTTTGAGATGCTAAAGCTGTACCTTTTGCACCAGTTGTCCCCTTCTCTCCAACTGGGTAGGGTTGGTACGCGGTGGTCCTGGGGTAGAACATCGGCTTTCGGCCCTAAACATCTCTTCGTTACCCAGCAGAATAAAAACAAACACAGGTGAGGGTACAGGAATTCGTTGCGTGTTTTTTCAAGGTTAATTTAAGACACAACTAGTAAAACAAGGGAAATAAAAAAGAGAAAAGAAAAGAAAATTTTGTTAAAATATTTCCATAATATGGTAAAGACCAATTAGTCGAAGTGAATTGTAAACATATGTCACGTTTTTGTCTCTCAAAGTGAAGCTATCGTCTTACATCGTATTTTGTGTTTTTTTTGCTGTTTGTAAATGTAATGATTCCGAGCGCTCGTTGAACCCACACTTGTATCTCCAACAGGGTGATTTTGGTGAGTGTTTTGGCTTCGAAGACGAACGTCTGACAATGTTATGTGCTGCCATGCAGAGACAGTGCTACTCCTGTCTCAGTCGATCACATAAACTTGAGTAAATCTTTTTTTTTTTCTTCTCAATGTCGGTTCCGAACGGCCCAGATCACGTTTGAGAATATAAATAGGTATTCATCAAGTATACCAATATAATAATGATTAGCATAGAAAGGCGACTCTGTTTTAAATCTAAGTGCAATTTTTATCAAAATGGAGACCTGGTTTAGCCTATCAAAATGTTAATAGACCACACAACAATTTATACCATCCTTCTAACAAATGTCGCCGTATAGGATCCCCCAGGGGAACCTAGGAGACGTTAAACCCGGAGAGAGAGAGAGAGAGAGAGAGAGAGAGAGAGAGAGAGATAAATCTCCCTCCCTCTATAGAGAACACTTCTAACAAATGAGAGAATAGATCTAGTCAAAATTCTTAAAACAGTACCCAATTACTGATAGTCTAAATCAGACGTTGATTAGGACCCGTCTGTGTGTTAGAAAAATAAGCTACATTTTGTTCAATGTGAGCTAGAAATTAATGGAAATAAACCGCATTTACCCTTGGTGTGCAACAAGGCGTCCAAAAATAGAGGACGCCTTGGTGTGCAACCATTTTGTGCACAATGGCTATTTTCGGTGATATGGATTTCGAATCGAGCGATTAACGAGCTTGTTATTTTGGTCATCATAACCTCAAGCTTTTGAGCTAGGTTTTATTTTAACCAGCCAACTTGACCTAGCGAAAACGCAAGACAATTATTTTCATCGCGGGTGTAGATGCAAATATTCTAACTGCTCTCTCTAACTCGCTTCAGTTAGAATAATATGTCTCGAAACTCGTGACATAATTATCTTGGTTTTTTTTTGTAACTAATTAATCATTCTAACGAAAAGGTGTAGTGTGCACCTTAAAATTTGCGCGTTTAAAATAGAATCAAAATTATTTTATTGCGTATAACATTATTTTATTGCGTATATCAGATTCGTTGTTCGAAAATTCGCATTTTTAAACTTCTTATTAGTGCATTTAAATTTCTAATGGCTTTTAGTGAGTTTTCTTCACAGTTCACATACTTACTCTTTGACCGCCATATTCAGAGTATGTCCAATAACTAACAGCCATTAATTATATAATGATTTTCAAATGAAAGATTATTTTCCTTAAAGAGCGGTTTTGAGTTGTTTTTTTTTAAGTTTATTTTTTCTGCCACAATTTATCAAATTGTAATTCTGAAACATTGCTTCGATATTATAGTTTTCGCCAACTTCTTTCTTGTCATATTATACTGACTTGAAGAATGATAAATTGTTGAAACCTGTTATTGTAGAGAAAACTGAGAATTTTGATATTGACATTAATTTTACTTCTATTCTGTAAAGATTTTAAAAAATTGAATGATCGTGATAAAACAATCAGGAATTTGGCAAAATCAAGATACTTAATCATGTTTTCCTAAGTCTTTCCTTTTCTGTCTTGCTTTTGTCTGTAGTTTAAATCTTTTTTTTTTTGGGCCTGCTGTTGTGTGCGTGTCTGTGTGTGTGTGTGTGTGTGTGTGTGTGTGGGCTAAATTTCTATCGGGGGTGGGGGGGGGGCTAATTTTCTATTGGCCTGCTAGTGTGTGTATGTGTGTGGGGTAAATATATTATGGCATGCTAGTGTGTGTGTGTATGTGTGTGCGTTGACTGTGTTTCTTTTTTCCTTCTTCTCGTACATAAGCAGCTCTCGAATACAACCAGACAAGGGGAAGTAACGTGTACTATGACGGCTACCAGAACCGCTCCGAGAGTAATCGTCCCTCTGGGAACTGACAGGATTCGGGGCCTTTTCTTAACGCTATGATGAACGCAGACTATTACCCTTGACAACAACAACAACAACAGCGACAACAACAACAACAATAACACCAACAACAACAGCAACAACACAAACAACAACAACAACAACAACAACAACAACACCAACAACAACAACACCAGCAACAACACAAACAACAACAACAACAACAACAACAACAACAACAACATAGCATTGGCCGAGAAGTACTGCCGATGGTTCCCAACCACGCAAAACCACGCTAAGCTTTGGTGCTACAACGTCATCTTTCATGGAAACTCGGAGAAAATTAGATTGAGAGAGAGAGAGAGAGAGGCTTTGTTATGTTCAGGATTGGTCTTTCTATGTCTTGATCGAAGCATGCTGTGCGAAAATAAAATTAAAAAAGTACGTGTTATTTAAGGGCTAAAAAAGTACGTGTTATTCAAGGCTGTCTCGATTGCAACTTTTTTCAAAGGCAATACTTTATGGAGTTCTATCGGTAGCCATTAAAATTTTGGCGTTTAGAACAATCTTTATAAGTACATGTACCAGCAAAACCAACTGCGATAGTTAACATTCAAGCACTTGGGGGCGGGGCAATAACCCAAAATCTAATTTTCTCCGAGTTTCCATCCCCTTTCCCACTCCCTCTCCCTCCCTCCCTTTCCCACTCCCTCTCTCTCTCTCCCTTTCCCACTCTCTCTCTCTCTCTCCCCCCCTCTCTCCGACCAAACCACCAGATCAGCCGTGCCCCTAATCCGTTAATCTGCTGTTTGTGATCCCAGGTACTGCTAATCCTGGATCGGCTGACAGCCCCTGGGGTGTAACGAAGGTTTTAGTCCTTTACTAATCTCGGCGCGCCCGAATGAGGCCTCCAATTGAGCCTGAGAAAGATTAGTTTCTGTCAACCTGTCAATAGCTTGTCCACGGACCAAATGATATATTTTTGCCTGCACATTGAATGTACAAAACTGTATGTAACAATGTAACAATCTAGTATTGGTACAGATTAGTGGATACCAATGATATTTTTAAATCTGTAGGCAATTACATCATATTTCTGCACTTGCATTCTACCAACATTGCGTCATCGCTAATATAGTGTTGATATATAAATAACTTCATCTTTTTTAACTTATAATTTTACGTTATATACTTTCTGGCAGGTTAAAACTTTCGGCGGGTCAAAATTATTTTAAAAAATTTTCAAAATCTTCATAAGTTTCATTTTGTTTACTGTTGGGCCGTAAGTTCAACGTCATGGTAGCTTACGACTCATGGTAAGTCTTCTTATTCGCATATTCTTACGACGAATTGTACTTCAGGCGGCAGATCATTTTTCAGCTACGCCTCGTGGTCTAATACCTTTCTAGAGACAAAGGTGCCATGAAGTAGAATGCTATACACGCGCCATATATGATTTTTTTTACAGAACTAGATGATCTCAACAAGTAAAACAAATCATAGCATTATCTCAAAATCGTTTTTGCCTAGATCTGCAATAGTCTGGGAAAAGCTCAATGCAATTCCGAAATTTGGAAGTCGCTTTAAGGAAGTTAATATCATATTGAACACGGAATCAACTTTGAATAATAGAGAGCGTTATAATGTCACTTCTAATAATGATCATTGATTTTCAGTACTTAGGGTTTTATCTGAAAATCGTTCTTAAACAGGCCTACCTAGATATTCAACAGCGCCGGTTTTTTAAACAAGTCTTTTAAACGTTGAGCAGTTTTTGTACAGCACAATACAATCCCGTATTATTTTTTATAATGTCGTCTTAATTATTATGTCACATTGGGCATGGAGTTAACTTTGAAGCACAAAAGGTACCATTATTCTCTCTTGTAATAATTATTATTATCGATTTTCAGTACATGTACTGAGACATGAGGAGTGAACAGTGTGTTTTAGAAGCAATGTCTAGGATTATAAAAAGACTATAGTTATTTCTGTTCACGCGAACATTCACCCCTGCTGGTTAATATAACGCCTATCGAGAAATCTCAACACAATCCATTAGATTTCTGTACACCTAGTAATAACATTGTTGCAATACAGTCAATAGAATCTTTTATTTTGGAGAGGTATTGTTGATTATTTCTTAAAACATGGCTTGGTGAAGAGGAGATCTAAAGAGTTTTATTTTACAGAGATATGTTCATACCAGTGGGACGTTAAGAATTGTTTTTTGTACCTAGTTTCGTGCCAAACGTTGAAAACAGAAGTGTAGAATAGTAAAAATTCGGAGAACAATTTTAGGAAACACACCCCTAAGACGTTGATCTTTCATACAAAATTAAGACTTTCGATGCACACACTAAAGAATTTCAATTATAAAAGATAACTCAAAATATAAGATTAAAGGGGGACTTTAGTAGGCTTTTTTTTTAATCACCGTATTATTTCAAACTCTGAACTGCTGGTGCATCCGAATTAAACCGACCTTACTTGAGAACTAAATCGTCAAAGTAATCTACCCAGATTGTGATGACGTACTCGTACACTGACGATACTGTATCTACCTGGGAATCGTTTTTTTTTTTTTTTCATCGCTGTAGCCTCGACAGGTAGATCCAGATCATCCGGAGGCATTTCCTCTCAAAGCGATTAGCACCACTTACAAAGGAAAGTCGGGGCGAGGCTGTCAGATCATAAAACAGTAGCGCTACCAGGAGTGGCGGCTAATTGAGGTTTGTGAGCTGCTCGCATGGTTGGGCACCCTGGGTGGGACCACACTTGTTTACACCAGCGTGAATCCTGGGAATAGGTTGACAGAGGGATTTAGAGGGCGTTTCATTAATTCAAAAGTGATACATTGTTGCAGCCCGATATGGCAGCTACAGTCATATTGAACCTGTTACAGTTTGTGTGTTCAACATTGGTGTCGCTAGATGGCTCGGTATGTAGCGTTCTTTACGGACTGTTGAGTTGAGTTGGTTTAACGTCCAACATCAGCACTATATAGACTATATTGTGGACGGGCCCCAAGACTGACGTCTGACAATTTTATGTGCTGCCACACACGAGACAGGGCAGGGATACCATGACTCCTGTCTCAGCCGGTCATATTAAACTGATCCCGACCCTACCAGTAGAGCGAAATTACCAGGGCTCGAACCACGGGCCTTTTGCGTCGGAAGCCGATGTTCTACCCCAGGTGCCCCTTCAAAAGTGATACATTGCTGAAGCCCGATATAGCAACTACACTCATTATGGAACCTGTTACAGTTTGTGTGTACAACAATGATGTCGATAGATGGCTCTTTTTTTTTTTTTAAATGATAAACCTCCACTGTTTGTTGATGTTCAGGCCCTGTAAAACTGGCATTATTTTTAAGTGCATTAGCATATTTATCTATTCTGGTTTGGTTTGACGGTTTTCTTAATGTCCATCGTCAGGAACTAGGCTCTATCGTGGACGGGTCCAAAGATTGAAGTCTGAATATTGTACGCTGTGCAACAAACAAAGACAGAGTGGGGATGCCAGAACTATCTCAGCCAATCACGTCATTCTGTCTCCGGCTTAACCAGTGTTGAACATGACGGTCTGATCAGAGTTTGAACCTGAACCTCCCGAATGGAACTCGCGCGCATTACAGTTGAATTACTTCGTGCCCCCCCCCCCCTTCATGGCAGCTACAGTCATATTGAACGTGGACTGGTCCGAAGATTGAAGTCTGAAAATCGTACGCTGTGCCACACACACAGAGACAAAGTGTGTATTCCAGAACTCCTGTCTCAGCCAACCACGTCATTCTGACACCGACTCAACCAGTTTGGAACATGACTGTCTGATCGGGGTTTGAACCTGTGATCTCTCAAATGGAACCCGTGCGCTTTACCGTTGAATTATTTCGTCCACCCTCCGTGTAGCAGCATGTAAAATTATCAGACATTAATCTTGGGACCCGCCCACAGTTTAGTCTATATAGTGCTGACTTTGGACGTTAAGTAACAATTCAACTAACCTCGTATCCCGATCATTAATTTTCTTTTATAACGTGAGTCTAATATTTTCTCGACTCAAGGCCGATTTATGGTTATGGAAAATTCTTGTACGATGATTGTTATGACATTTACGAAAAACCTTTAAGCCTTCGTTATAACAAAATCGATGCATTACTTCGATCAAAATTCCTATCGATTCTATATTGTGTCCGTCTGGAAGGGCGCTTTTGTGCCTAATTGGAAACTGGAATTTTCTATAGCGGATCGATAATAGATGCAAATAGGTTTAAAGAATTGAAAATTGGCAATAATTGCGTAACTTATACAAATAATTATTAGTTGCATGCGATGAAGTACGCTAGATAGCGAGAAGACAAAATAACATCGAAAAACCTTTTGAAGTACACATAGGACAAAAATCCTCCCTTCCCCCCTCCTCCTCCAAGGTTCTTTATTTGTATCTCCCCCAACTTACAAACAGGGGATTTTTTTAAACAAAGGCACGCATTCCGGAGTAAAGGAAAAATACTTTCAATTATTGATATAATTGAGTTCGGCTTTGAACTTACCTGTTGAATGAAAACTTCAAACACCTTTTGATGCGCTCTCTTCTCTTCTCAACTCCTTCCACAAAAGAAGCAAACAAAAAAGCTGCTGTTGGTTTTGAAAACTTGGTAACTGTGACTCCTCTACAGAACTTAAGGGAACAAATTAAATTGAATTGGTATTTAACTCAGCTTTTACATAAAAATCAATACATTTCGAACAAAAAACAACAACAAAAAACAATGTTAGGAAAGGTTCCAGGTGCAAAGAGCAGCACATGATTAATAACCTCCCATAGATACTTCAAGAGAGATAATTCATGTTGAATATACACACAAAAAATGGCCCCTCTGCCTGCCTGTCTGTCTCTATCTGTCTTTGCGTCTCTGTGTGTGTGTGTGTGTCTGTCACTGTCCCTCTCTGTCTCTCTATTTGCCTCTCTCTCACTATCTCTCTCTCTCTCTCTCTCTCTCTCTCTCTCTCTTTCTCTCTCTTTCTCATTTTTTTTTACATTGTGTTGATACACAATAGTCACTCTACAAAGAATAGTAGCCTTTTGGTCTACAAAGAAGACGAGAAGTGGC
The DNA here is from genome assembly GCA_003991915.1 of Elysia chlorotica. NCBI lineage: Eukaryota > Metazoa > Mollusca > Gastropoda > Plakobranchidae > Elysia > Elysia chlorotica. The sequence continues at coordinate 28,294 of RQTK01000825.1, forward strand.
TCAATGGTTGAGAGTGCGACTTCTTATCGAGGGGTCACTAGTTCGATTCCCTGTCAATGTCAGTAAAATACGACTGGCTGAGAAAAGGCGTAATCCTCTTAACATCGCTGTCTCTATGCAACAAAATAGAGAGCATGCGCTCTACCGCCTAACCACCATGCCTACGTTCATTATGCTCATACCAAAGCTAATAATATTGTTTGTTGTTTTGTTTTTTCTTATCTTCAATGATTTTTCTACCACTGTGTACTTGATTACGCTAAACTACAATCTGCAACCTATTAACCATCTCTAGAACTATACTAGTACCGCATAAATGCTGAGGAACATACATTTGCCCAATTTTTAGAATTCAAGACTCTTTGGAATGTATTCTTTCTCCCCCCCCCCCCTCTCTTCTCTCACCTTTCTCGGCCGGTCACATTATACTGACGCCGACCCAACCAGCTGATGACAAAATTGGATAAATAGATTCTTGACTGATCGTGGGATTAGAACCGCGATAGTCCTAATCTGGAGACCAACGCTCTACCACTTAAGCCAGTTCGCCCACTATCAGGGACTTTATTCAAATCAAATACCAGTACCTCTACCATCTTTTTCTAATTTTGAAAATTCAATTGATGCTAAAGAAATGATTCGGTTCTGATTCGAACATTTCGTGTATGGTCTTCATAAATAAATTTTCTTTTCAGTATTTTTAGCTTCCATCGACAGGTTTAATTACTGAACAGAGGCTGTAGCGGGCAGTAAAAATGTCTCTCGACAGTTCTTTATTGTAGACTCTTCGCGTTGTTCATTTTTTTCTAAAAATTAAAACGAGATAGAAAATTACTACTTTATTCGCGATGAAATATCATTTGCCTAACATTAATAAAGAAATTAATAATACACAGACTACGATTTTAAGTCCAATTCTTGTTTGTTTTTGTTTGTGTGTTTGTTTTGGATGGGACTGGGGTGAAGTTGGGGTGTATTTATTAGAAAAACACGAATTCTTAAACGAGAAAGTTTGAAGAATGCAGTGTAACTATAAAAGCTTGAAAAATAAGCAATGTGAACAAAAGAACAAATTAAAATAAAAGAAAAAATCTTTTTGAACACGAGAAACTTGAAATTCCTGTCAAGAACCTATTATAAAAAAATGTAAAAGAATGATTATTATTGGAAAAAGAAAAGAACAGACCTAAAAATTCTCTCTAAATTCACAATATTGTTTATAAGAAGACCAAAACACTTGGGTAAATTTTAATATATTGAAACCAAAAAGTACAACCATGGACAAATGCCATATTAATTATTATAAAAGCAACAAGAAAGAAAATCCTTGTTTTTTTTTTCTTTTCCTCGCACTGAATCAGCTGGTTGTCTCAATAGACTCAATAGACAATAGCACGACATACATTTTAAACCAACGTCAAAGTTACCCCCGTGTTACATGACATGTCTTAATAGTTTGGATGATTAATAATTATGTTTACATAGGGGTTGCCTGACAAGTATCCACATTATGTCCCAAATCTGGATATAGGGCTCAATTTGAATGTTAAAAATTCCCATTTTTTCCTATTTCGCAGTGCGTTTTTTATAAAAAGCTTTTGAAAAAAAAACGTCAACTTGTTATTGCTGATTCTCAAGTTTACAAGACAACAATAAAAAACGTAGTCTTTTTATTGAAAGCTTTAAGAAATGTTGATAAAAGTGAACAGCAATTCTAATTTGCAGTTTAATTTTTCAAGGACATCGTGTCAATTATGATAAATAATATTCCTTTCCAAAGTGTCGAGTAAAAATCTTTAGGTTGAGATGAGATGAGCTCCAGCGTCGGCTATATTGTATACGGACCCCAAGATTGACGTCTGACAATTTTATGTGCTGTCACACACAAGACAGGGCGCAGATACCATGACTTCTGTCTTAGTAAGACACATTATACTGACACCGACCCAACCAGTTACAGGGGACGAAATTGGGCACAAAAAAATCTGCGGATCGTGGGATTCGATCCGCAGACATAAATATCTGAAGACCAGCGCTCAAATTTTGTGCCTCCTACTCACAATCCCAGATGCTTAAGCCGGGCGTAAATCTACTTCCTCCTTGTATGTACTTACAATTCCAACGCCTGTTCCCCTATAAATATCTCTATTACTTGAAACGTGGCATTATCCGACAAGTCAACGTTGGACTTCATGTCGGTTATAAAGACTCTCTGGATCTCTACCTCTGTTTAACTACTGAGAAACCATCTTCTAATCAGCATGGCTCTACATAGCGCCGAGTTTAAAGCTGAACCCCCACGGAAAGACCGGCTGAGACAGGAGTCATGGTATCCCCACCCTGTCTCGTGTGTGGCAGCACATAAAATTGTCAGACGTCAGTCTTGGGTTCCGTCCACAATATAGCCTATATAGTGCTGATGTTGGTCATTAAACCAACTCAACTCAACTCAGTAGTATTCAGAACAGCTGAAAGAAATTTGCATTTACATTTACACTTACATTTACATTTACACATACATTTACTCGTACATTTACACTTACATTTACATTTACACATACATTTACTCGTACATTTACACTTACATTTACATTTACACATACATTTACTCGTACATTTACACTTACATTTCCACTATCTGATACTGGACGTTAAAACCAACTCAACTCAACTTAACTCAACTCCTATAAATGTCTCTATTATTTGAACCGTGTCATTATCCGACAAGTCAATTACACGTCTTTGCCATTAAGCGGAGCCGCTAAGGGACTATTGTTGACTGTGGTAGAATCGGTGCCTTTATTGGAATCAGGGGCGGTTAATTTGTGGCATGCCGCACCTGGGATCAACACAGTTCTAGATCTAGAGTCTAGTCCTTCAGACTCCTTCCCCTCTCGCCCTCGCCCGGAGTACCACAAGAGATATTGGGAGGATATTCAGCGTTTGGATTCGACATATGTCACTTGTAAGTACTGCACAATGCGCTAATTGATATTAGGTTGTGTTATGTACACTGTAAAATTTGTGAAGGTAAACCGCGAGGTCACATTAAAAAAAGTTCCATCGACACGTTTTGCATTTTTTTTTAAAACAAACAAAACACAACCACAAGTTTGGTCCATAAACGATTTGTGATTAGGCCATTTATCGTAATTCTTTTTTTTTTTTATTTGTTTATTTTAAAATTGGGCTGCCGATCTCTCCAATTTTTGTTTAGATGTTTCTTCTGTTCATATAATTATAACCGTTCCTGCTGTTATCTTTATTTTTTTCCCAAACTGCCGATGGAATGTTTTAATTGTCATCTCACGAAATAGAGGAAACTTTTGTCTCTAAAAAGATGATAAAAAATCAAAAAACAACTTCTTCTTCTTCTTCTTCTTCTTCTCCTTCTTCTTCTTCTTCTTCCATGTTTTTGAGAATTCAATGTGATAAAATGCGATAGGAAAGTAAGATGGGTGATGATTGAAGTGCGTAAACTTTGTCGCTGTGAACTTATAGCGATTTTCATAGTAATAACAACATGGTAGAAAGTCAATCATTAGTGTTTTTCACTGAATGTAAATGACGTTTTGTTTACAATTTCGTCTCAATTTACACCTCTGTCAGTATATTCTTTATAACAAAATGCAAATTTCTTTTTCTTTTAATTTCAAAGCAAAATATTAGGGTTTTTTTTAAATTACACTGACGTAAATATACAGGGCAACCACACATAATCACAGTGGTGGGTAGGATGAATTTTTAACTTAACTGCAGGCTTCAAGCACGTTATTTTCCCCATGAGCAATTAAATACCGATTTTTGTTTTAGTTTGTGTGTGTGTGTGTATGTTTTACTTAGCACCATTTTAAAGTACATTGCTCATTTCTTCATATAAGAAAAAGAACACAAAAACAACCATCCAACTTGTCTTACATGTTTAACTAGACAACTAGAATTTCCATTACAATGCCTTGGACAAGACACTATCTCTCTCTCTTCTCTCTTCTCTCTCTCTTCTCTCTCTCTTCTCTCTCTCTCTCTCTCTCTCTCTCTCTCTCTCTCTCTCTCTCTCCATTGTTCTGCTTGTATCGTTGAATAAGCATGCCGGACGAAGTGTCAGCATTTTTTTGTCTCTGTTTTTGTCACTGTCTATTTCTCTTTCTCTGACTGTCTTTTGCTCTCTCTCTCTCTCTCTCTCTCTCTCTCTCTCTCTCTCTCTCTCTCTCTCTAGGTCTCTATATCTCTCTTCCTGTGTCTGCCTGTCTGTCTCTGTGTCTGTTTCTCTGTATCTGCCCCTGTTATCGTTTCTCACTTTCACTCTCCCTCTTTCTCTCTCCCACTCTCTGTCTCCTTTCTCTCTATATATCCCCCACCCCACCCAAATTTCCCCCTATTCTCTTCATTTCTTTTATCATCCGCCATGTCAATTCTTTCTTATCACAAATATAAACAAAAATCATTTGACACTTCTAATTAATACTTTAAGCCCTATATTTTCTCTATTGTCAATTCTTCTAGCCACAGACATAATCATTTTTTTTATCCTGGCTCCTTAATTCAACCCTGATTGCATACTTTTTACGTGTTTTATAGCTGTCACCTCAATTAAGAATAATAAAGAAATGCAATGTCAACATGAAAATGAACAGAGCTTGGTCTATTTGCGTGATATGCAGTACATTACAATTGTTTAATGAATATTATTTTAGTATAACGTGACCGGCTGAGAAAGGGAAGCTTGGTTTCCCCGCACTGTCTATTGTCAGTTGTTGCTGTTGTTGAGTTGGTTTAACGTCCATCATCAGCACTATATAGGCTATATTGTGGACGGGTCCTAAAACTACGTCTGATAATTTTTTGTGCTGCCACACAAGAAACAGAGCGAGGATGCCATCAGTCCTGTATCAGCCGGTCACAATATACTAACACCGACCCAACCAGTAGGGAGCGTAATCGACAAAGCTCGAACCCAGACCTTTGGCGTCTGAAGCCGGTGTTCTACCCCAGAACCATCCCGCCCCCGTCTATTGTCAGACGTTCATCTAGAAATCAGTCCACAATATAGTTATTTGTTTCATAAATATATTCAAATTTATTATACTTTTCTGAGTTATTAAAAACGTATTTTCAATACACTTCAATGCGATTCTCTGTGTGCTAAACGACAATAACCTATTCTTTTATCCCTTTTCTTTAATTTCCTTTTCGTCAGTCTCAGTGCGATTCTTTTGGGGGAAAATCCATTTTTTTTATTTTCCTATTCTTTTCTTTCCTTTTCGTCCGACACTTAGTTTTATGAAAGGAGCAGACCATTAATTAGATCAATATATTAAAATCCCAAGCTTTCCCCTCTTCATCCTGTATTCAATAATTTGAAATACCCTGTAGAGCGAAGTTTATAATAAATAAATTAATTCATAATAAACAGGCAATAATATAGCCATAACACAATGCTGATTACAGGCAATCATATAGCCATAACACAATGCTGATTTTCCAAACTCCATTATCAGCGCCTTTCAAGTCTTCTAATCCCACATATACAAGGAACGGACTTAATATTGGCACTTTAAGTAACCGTAAGTCCTCACTGAAGCCTTTGTGTAGTTTAACGCACCCTCAAGCACATTGGTTCGCACTAAGAAAGGCTATTCTGTCCCCCTCAGGAAAGATTGGACATTTGACGATATTTAAAGAGGTTCGGACATAGAAAATCAAAAGGCAAGCAAGATAATTTTAGACTAAAATTGTAGGGGCTGCCACAGAATACGCTTTACGTGAAAAGGTTTTCTACTAAACAAAATGAAAAAAGTAATCATTTTTCTGAATTAAAAGAGGCTATTAAAATAATATATTTTTTTTTAATTCTTCACTTTGGTGATTATTCCTCCTCCTCCTCCTCTAATGGTTATCCAAAGTCTAATGTTTGTGTCGGTAGTTTCTGTATTGTTTGGTTGTTTTTTTTTTTTTTTAACATTTGAA
>RQTK01000825.1:49579-96566 GCA_003991915.1 Elysia chlorotica
TTATTATCATTATTATTATTATTATTATTATTATTGATGACATATTACGTATTTCTTTTTATTTTTAATATTACGAGGTAATTTTTGTCCATAGAATGGGAATGTTGTGCAAGGGCAAGGGAAATCACTATGAGTTTTTTCTAAAATGAAAGTAAGTCCTGCAACTGAAATAGTATTCAGATACATTTTGTTTGACTTGACTCTCTCACAGCATAGGATAGATAAACTTTTCAATCTAGATTCTGCAGAGATATCTAGGTCTACTTAACAAGAAACCTTTTCGAAAGCTGTGGAAGGGGTGAGGTGTAAAAATTAAGTATTTCAATGATTTCAATTTTACTGCTAATGTAAATTTAGAATCTAGATCTAGAGGATGTCTAGATCTAGATCTCTAGAGATCTAGATTCTCTAGATTCTAAGTTGTAGGCTAATCAAAACCAATGCCAGTTTCAAGAAGGCAATGTTGTAAAATGAACTTCAACATTGTAGACTAGAATCTAGGCCAAAACACAGTTTCCTGCGCCCTTTTTAAGCACTAGTATATACAGATCTAGGCTAGGAGTAGTGAGTGCAACGTTGCAGTAAGCTTACAACTTGTCTGAAGATACGAATAAGAAGGCTTTAGACGGGTTGTTTACAAGTTGCCGTATCCTGGGCTGATTATATAGAGATCTATATATATGTCAAGCGCCATCTGCTGATCAGCGAAATCTTAAGATGTCGCAGAACCATAAGGATTTTCGCAGTGCCTTTATAAATTATAGACGCTCCCCTGTATCGTGATGGTGTACTGATTGATGATCTGCAACCTAGAGATTTATTGTAGATCAGTCCAATTACTTTGTATAACTTAAACAGTGTGGTGGTGCTGGGATTAGAGTGTCAACTTTGGAAGCAAGAAGTCCAAATTTGAACCCCGCTCTGATCGCTTTGTCTTCCCTACTGGTTGGGTTAGTGTCAATTATTATCAGTGACCAGACATTCTTAAGAAACCCACTCTATGGTCGTACAGGAACTTCACTTTTTTTTAGAACTAAGATTTATTTTTTGTTATCTTACATAAGAATCTCCTTCTCAAATGAGAAACATTGAAAGCAAATTTTATTATAAAATATTTAGGGTTATAACACAGTTTTCCTTTTTTTTAAATGGTTAGACATTTTTTTAATGTGCTTATGTTGAAAACTTGAAGAAAAAAAACGACACTAACTAAAATGATTTATTTTCAGGCTGATTGCTGATTGGATTCTTGAGAATATTTCATCTAGAAAAGAATGTCTGAAGCCAATGCCACCAACCCTGACCTTGAACATTTTCGACAAGAATGGAAGAAGGAACTTCACCACAAATTGAAACAGCCAGACGCGACAGACAGGCCTGGGCCTAGCAAGTCCAACAGTGATTTAGACGGCACTGCGACTCCCACACACAAACTGAACCAGTTTTCTGACTACAGTCTCCCTCCTGTGAATGCAGATAATGCTCTTGTCGCGCTCCTCGATGACAATAGCTGTGACGGATTCGAACCAATGACTGTTAAACCAAGACCCGAAACATCTTCAGAGGCAGCTACGGAATATTTTCCTTTTAAAATTCTCACCCAGTTTTTAAATGAAGCTCCAAAGAGAATACAATCCAAGCAGACCAAAGCAGCGTTAAAATCACCCCCAACAACTTTATCAAAGAAGAGATATTTTCAGGAAATGGAAGAACAGCATTCCAAAAAGACAAAGAGTGAAGTTGATTCAAATGACGTAACCAAAGAAAAGAAAATGAATGAAGGAGGAGAAGAGACAAGGCAAATGATTGATTTATTTATTGCAGATCTGGTAAGCTGTGTAAATGTTTTAAGTAATCAGATCATTCTAAATAGCATTAATTGTTTAAACTTAATGAAAAAAATCTCATTGAAAATTTTTTTTAATTTATAAAAAAAAATCTTGGCTGTATTTATATAATATTTTCCTTGCAAAGCAGATTATAATGACAGCGTGCTGAAATTTCTCAACGCTCTTTATTAACGAATAACAAAAATAAAAATGCCTCCACATACACTGCTTCAACAAGATCTATGATAAAATCTTGTATTGCTACCTTTATGATAATGCACTTTTAACTGTGAAAAGAAAGACCTACATAAATAAAGTGGAATTTTATAAATACAAATAAGTTAGGCCCCCATTTATTTGAATGTAAATTGTTAAAAACTATTAATTTTTGATAAAATGGCATTGATGGGTGCCAGACATCTGTGATATAATTCAACTTCACAACAAAGACCAGATTTTTTGGAAGCATCTAATTTGATTTTGTATTTGCAACCAAGAAGAACATTTATTTACTTTGTGGTCTGATATCATTTACATCTGAAAGTGATGAAAAGTAGGCTTCTAAAGCATACTATAAATTCCTGAGAAATCTTAGATAGTATTTTCTAATATATTTTACTCATAAGATAGAAAAACTGTTCACTATAAATTCCAGTGTTTTTTTTAAATGCCATCAGGTCATGTTCATAATATTAATAAGTGCTCATTTTTATAAGTCTTTGCACAGGATTTACAGTGTGTAAACTTTTGAAGGTGTTGAAAGCATTTTTGTAAATTGAATTTATTTTAATATATTTTCAGGATGACATCAATGAAATCCCATTCTTTGACACAAGTGTACCTCGCGAAGTTGCAGTAAAAATATTTCATCACTTAGACATGAAAAGTTTATGCATGTGCTCACAGGTACGAAATTCTTTTTTTTTTTCCCTCAAAAGTTTCCATATAATAACTGTGTTTGAAAGTAAAGTAAAAGCATATCTTAAATCAAATAATTATGTGGGTTCATGCAATCCAAATAAATATCAATGTACATGGTTTTTATAGTTCTGAGTGCAAAATATTAACCCTATTGTATATATTTTTTTTTCATGGCTAATCCATCAAACAATGATGAGAGGAGAACCTTTTTGGTAAGATATACGATTTTCTCTTGAAAGTTTCCAGATAATAACTGTGTTTGAAAGTAAAAGCATCTCTTATCAAATACTTTGGTTCATAAATGCAATCCAAATTAATATCATTGTACATTGTTTTCATAGTTCTCTGAGTGCAAAATATTAACCCTATGGTATAATTTTTTTGTGGCTTATTCAATGAATGATGAGAGGAGAACCTTTTTGGTAAGATATACGATTTTCTCTTGATACCATACTTCATAACCTTTCAATTAGGTGTTAATTTTGTGGTATGTATATAATAACATTTGGAGAAGTAATATTTATGAATGGATGACGACATCAGCGACTGGTTAAAAAGGAGGCCCAGTGAGGCAGGAGGGATTGCTCAAGACAAATACAGATAGCTCTTCAAGCAGATTGTATGAGAGGCTATGTCAGACACTACCGACAAGCCAGCATGATGGTGTTGATGATGATGATTTTGTCTCCCAGCTATGATCAGTGTATTTATAGCATACATACTTGTTATCTTATTATCAAGTATCTAACTACATAGCTATGTAAACTTTGATCAGACTTTCATTCTGTACTTTTTTTTTAACGTTTGTGTTTTGGTTTGTGTATACTGTTAGTGTGTGTGGAGGGATTATCAGTGTAACAAAAAAAGGTAATATCAGATCTGTAATAGACTGAGAGACATTCATAAATTTAAAAAAATGAATAAAACAAATAAAATATAAAAAAAAGAATAAAACAAATAAAATATAAAAAAAGAATAAAACAAATAAAATATAAAAAAAGAATAAAACAAATAAAATATGAAAAAAAAGAATAAAACAAATAAAAAAAATAGATTTAAGTTTAAACAAAATTTTTTTCCTTTGTTTGTCTGTGCAGGTGAGTCGCAGTTGGCGCAGCCTGGCTGACGACGAGATCCTGTGGTTTCAGATTTTCCTGCAACTCGGACTCAGTGAGACGGACGCCAACATTCATGTCAGTCACGGCTCCGACTGGAAGGGCAGGGTCCGCAATCTGGTGGAGCAAAAACATTTGCTGGATGCAAACTGGAAGGTATTGACATGATATTTAGGGGAATAATAACAGGCTTTATAGCATTTCATCAATGTAGTTTCCATCAGTTTTTATGTCTCTAGTATCAGCCTTTTTTATTTTTTAACAAAACCATCACTACAAGATAACTTCATGATTGTTGATTTCAAGATCAAAGTTTGCATTCCAAACTCTATGTTTCAATACAGTGATGCCAATTTATCGTAAATTAACTGATTTTCATAATAAAAAAAAAAGTTGGCAAGTATGAGTATAGTGAAGGTACATCAAAAGTTTATGTTTTGTGATTTAATATGCCATGACGCTTAAAACAAAAAGGATCAGCAAAAAAATAATGAGAGAGCTAAATCCATCCATCCGTGAACTTCTATTTTTGCCAGAAATAAAAAAAGACATCAGCTCGACACAATTTTTTGCCTCAAACGTTATTAGAAATTAAACTTTAAAAACATCATAGTACGTTTTATTAAAAAAATGGAGTTTTGGGAATTGTTTGCAGGTATCATATAATTATATTGGTATTAGTGTTTAATTAGACAAAGCAATAAAATTGAAACTTTTCTCACAAATCAGATGAACATGAAAATGATCGTATTGGAAAATGTCCTTGTTTTATCTATGAGAATCACTTAAACTAATTGCTATTTCGACTTGAATAATTTAATCCTCCCTTTAAAGAAAAATTGTTCAAGAATCATTCAATACCTCTGTTTATTATATTCATAATTTAATTTGCCTCAAACAGGCGAGGACTGGCAAACCGTACCAACTGAACTACGCTCAGGGCAGAGTTCTGTGTGCCGTCCACTCTCATGGCTCAACAATCGTCGCAGGGTGTGTGTGTCTTTACTGCCGCTACGGCTGCATTTTTTAACTTACCTTTTACATGTCTTCCAGAGAGAGAGAGAGAGAATTTTTTGTCATCAAATATTTAAAATCTATCAGTTTCCCCTTGGATAAATGAGTTTAAAGATAAATATTTAAAATTCATGTAAAAATACTTATAGGCTTCGTAGAATTTTAGGAGCAATTAGATCAGTAGGTATTAATGAGAAATCCTTGAGACAAAAAACAAAAAAAACCCACCTTAAAACTGTTCTCATTATTTCTCCAATTGTTATTCAATCCACATCACAAAATTAACACCTAATTCAAAGGTTATAATTTATTAGATTATGAATCCAATTCACTTATTCAACTTAAGATTTTCACTTGACGTCTTCAAAACAAATCTAGTATACTGTAGAATAACTTAATTTCCTTTCGACGTACACAATTGTTTTTATGTCTATTCCTAGGTACACAAACTGTAACGTCAGACTGTGGGACACGACAACAGGGGACACCTGCACATTCAACGCCAGTAACACGGCCTTAGTCCTGGATGAGAACACGGAGGATGACGAGCTCTGCAGGATGGAGAACTGGGTGCAACACTTGCAAACGTCGGAAAAATACACTGCAGCTTCTTTTGCTCATGGTAATGTTGCAAACATCGGAAAAATACACGGCAGCTTCTTTTGCTCATGGTAATGTTGCAAACGTCGGAAAAATACACGGCAGCTTCTTTTGCTCATGGTAATGTTGCAAACGTCGGAAAAATACACGGCAGCTTCTTTTGCTCACGGTAATATTGCAAACGTCAGAAAAATACACGGCAGCTTCTTTTGCTCACGGTAATACAGGATGAAAATAATTTATCAATAATTTTGTATACAGTGAATTCCACTTAAGATTATGGCTTTATGTTTAACAACTCTGAGGTCCCATTTACCTTTTTACAGTCAATTTTTAATATAAACTTGGGATAGAATACTTATCAATAATTTCTCATACAGTGGATTCAACTTAAGATTAAACCTGTTTAAGATAAATTATGGCTTTATATTAACTATCTCTGAGGTTCTAATTACCTTTTTACAGTCAGTGTTTAATACAAACTTGGGATAGAATAAACTGTTAGGCTGTCCCCAATGTGGCTGGTATGTCAACTTCAATTACTTGTTTCAAGTCCATAAGAAATTTATTAGATATTTTCCTTCAGGCATGGTTCTGAAAATTCAAAATTCACTACCTTTAGAGGTGTGAGTTCCTTTTTTTTCTGTTTTGCTTCCAGATCACACATGTATCTTATTCTTTAAAAAAAAATAAAAAAAAATAAAAAAAAAAAAAATATATTTTGTAATTTTTATGTTCTCCTCGACCAGATCACACATGTATCTTCATCCTTTAAAAAAAAATATATATTCTAGGACCCAATTCACGCGTGTTTTGTAATTTTCATGCTCTCCTCGTTTTGATCAAAATATAATTATTTTTGCTTGTTTTGCTCAAAGAATAGCAAACAACCTGTCTAAATTTTCATTTATAAATCTTTGATGGCTCTGCTTTATTCTCCCATTTAGTACAATCAGATCTATCACCATTGCAGTAACACTGATTAAGTACATTTGGCTGTCACTTATTGGGTTTATATGATATAATTTTGAAAATTAAAAAGTACATTTCATGGTTTACAGTGTTATGTAACAGAAACCAATCCATTCTCAAATTTGTCTGAATTAAAATTTAATATATGTCTTACCTATTCTTCGCTATCATCAAAGAGTATGGGGAAAAACTTTTACTTTACTTTTTACTGAATTCTTGTCTACAGGCTTCGTGGATGTGTGGAGCAGAATCTACAGGCTTCGTGGATGTGTGGAGCAGTGAAGCCGGCACGGAGCCCATCCACACGCTCCCATTCAACGCTCGCGATGTGACGAGTCTGGCCCTGCGTGACGTCAGAGGTGGCGGCGACAACACGTGCGTGGTGGCGGCAGCCCAGGGCACGCGCGTCCAGGCCTCGTACATTCACGATCAGCATGGCCAGGCATTGGTCGACTTTGACATGCCCGCAAAGGTTAGTGTTAAGTGTCTTAGCCTTTTCCCAGAACGCTGCACATATGTTGTGTGCATCGGTATTTTCTTGAGCTAGCACCTTTTTGTATTGATCTGTACACCTTTCATTTTAAATAGGCCTTAAATCATGTGATGTTAAAATGTTAAGAAATCAGTGTATTGATTTGTATATATTTAAAGCAAGAATTTTAATTTCATGTATAATATAACTGTTATGATTCAGCTATGCCACTTTTTTGTATTGTAATTCATAGATTTTGTCCATTTGAAAAAATTCAAACTATGAGCTGAAAGCTGAGACAGGAGTTACAGTATCCCCACCCTGTCTTGTGTGTGGCAGCACATAATATTTTCAGACATTATTCTTGGGGCTGATCTACAATATAGCTCATAGTGCTGACATTTAACATTAAACCAGCTCAACTCAAATCTTCTTTATTATTATTTTGTTTTTCTTTCTTTCTGTAAAAGGATTAATATCAGAAATCATCAGACCATTGAGCAATTACAGGGGCTTTTTATTTTTCAGGTTGCACAAGCTCATAGTGCTGACATTTAACATTAAACCAGCTCAACTCAAATCTTCTTTATTATTATTTTGTTTTTCTTTCTTTCTGTAAAAGGATTAATATCAGAAATCATCAGACCATTGAGCAATTACAGGGGCTATTTATTTTTCAGGTCGCACAAGCTCATAGTTCTGACATTGAACATCAAACCAGCTCAACTCAACTCTTTCTTATTATTTTGTTTTTCTTTCTTTCTGTAAAACGATTAATATTAGAAATCATCAGACCATTGAGCAATGACCAGGATTATTTATTTACTTTTCAGGTCGCACAAGTTTCTTGGTTAGATGACTTCCCGGGCCACGATTCAGCAAATCTGCTCATAACAAGTCACAACATTGTCAACATAAAAAACATCCTTCTACCAGTCGACTCAATACGGCCCAAACAGCATGATCCTGTGGGAATGACGGAGGTTGGTAGACTTGTGTAGTGCATCTCTGTTGTAATTTTGTCTTAATTAGGCCATTTGTTTTTGGTTTTTTTGTCCTATTTGAAAAAGGGAATGGACAGCATTTTCATGAATAGTTTGCTTCAGTAACAAGAATATAAGGGTTACAAAAAAAAAATGTAAAAGAAATCATCATTAAAATAAAATGTTGTTCACTTCTTGAAGTGCACTTTAAACACTCCCACGGGATAAAAAAAACAAAATTGTTATCCTCTGTATATTTGTGTATCATTGTTTAAATTCTTTGAAACTAAGAAACGGTGAGTTTGAAGTTTAAAACATATTAGTCTTTTATGAGCACTTACATGGGTTAACATTATTGAACACCAATTCTATCGAATTGATTTATTTTTATTATTATCATTTGCATGGCCGTCTAGAAAAGATGTAAACAATTTTCAAGTTAGAAAAAAATCACAGGGTTAGCAATAGTAAAATACTAGTACATTTGAATATGCTTAAATTAATATTTTTCCATCAAGAATATTTTATTTCAAAAGGAGAAAAAAATGTAACAAAAAACAAACAGTTTTCTCTGATATAATTATGATCATTTTAGGCAATATACACCATAAATACCTTTTGAAAATCAAGAAGTTTTAAAGTAAAAGTCATGACATAAGCTGGATATATACCATAATTAAATGTTTTCCTCAACTGTCTCATCTTAAAAATAATTAAATGTTTTACTCTTTAAAATAGAAGGATGTTAATGTTTTTACTCTTTAAAATTTAGAATACTAATGATTTTACTCTTTAAAAAAGAAGGATATTTATACTTTTACTTATTAAAAAAATCCATATCCGTATCCGTGTTAAGGTTCACAATGTGTACTGGGCCCCCATCACAGCTGTGTCTCATCGTCCGAACTCTTCAGACCTTGCGGTGGGATTCAGTGTACATGCCGGAGCCTCGGCCCAGATCAAGGTAGCGTTTTCATGAGAGACCTTCTTGGTATTTACTTTTTTAGTGTATTTGTTTCTCTTTCAAGTAAACTCTATACTTATGTTAATGTTAAAATTTGGGATTCTTCTTCTTCTTCGTTCACTTGAAAATGACTACACAGAAAGTCCAGAATCTAGTATATAGTCCACAGTCTTTTGAAGTTCAACCAAGGGTCCATATAGTTTTCTTTCCATGGTATGTTCTTCTGGGATAAAATGAACCCTAAGCTGTCACCAAAGGGTTTATCTTGAAGAAGATTCAGCTATCTTCATATGTTTATACTTTGGGTTAGTTTTACTTAAATATTCCCTGTTCACAATGTAGCCAAGTTACTGGCAATAAGAAACCAATAAACTAAAGCAAACTTAAATACTCACAAAGAAGATGGGTTTTTTTTTTTCATCACAAGCGCAGCTTCGGATTTAGTCCCATTTACTTGTTCTACAATTACTAGACATTTATCTGCATTACAATTTTCAAAAGAGTATAACCTTTGTTATCATGAGATAAACATACCTTGAGAAACAAATAATATTATTTTAGTGTGCTATATTTTAACTCTAACTATGGCATGTATTCTACAAATTTATTTTGTGTGTTCTTAGTCTTCTGTTTTTTGGTACCACGCTTTAAGAAATTAAAAATAACATCTTTTGAGCTTTGAGCTTCTCTAGCGAAAATGCTTTATAGGTAAACTTATTATCATAACATTAGTGCTTAATGTTTTACTCATAATTGTTTTATCCTACTAAATTTTGTGTGTGTTATTAGTATTTTTTTTATTTTTTTTTGCATGTCCTTTCTTAATTTTATCACGCACAAAAATAACAACAAAGAACAGCAATGACTTGGGCATCTTTTTTATTCTTTGACCCAGGTCAATGTGTACGACTTGTCCAGCCTGCGCCTGACTGCTACACTGACCGGCCACACGTGGGTCATCTCTAGCATATACCTGCCAGAGAAACTGCCCAGTCAGCTCATCACTGGTAGTGGCGACAGAAAGTAAGAACTACTTTTATTTAGTCTGTTTTTTGTAAAGTGCATAGAGACAGCCTCAAAGGGTGGTGATATGTGCAATATTAATGCAATGTATTGTTATTATTATTGATGTTATTGTTATTGTTGTTATTATAATTATTATTATTATTGTTATTATTATTATTATTATTAATTGTTGTTATTATAATTATTATTATTTTTATTATTATTATTATTATTATTATTATTATTATTATTTGTTTGAGGTAGGTTACCATCACTTTTCTTGCAGCATTTTACTTCAATTATTATAGGTATTTTTAATTAAGGTATCTTATTTTCGTAAAACATAAAAACCACTTCAATCAAACATTTGTTTGAAGTAGGTTACCAATACTTTTCTTGCAGCACTTTACTTCAATTATTAAAGGTATCTTTAATTAAGGTATCTTGTTTTTGCAACACATAGTGAATCTACACTGGTCTTCGATTATATGCAGAATAACTTAAGTATAAATTTCATGATGACAGTAGATAAAACCACTTCAATGAAACATAGGGCCTACCATCTTATCTTCCTCATGATTTTGTTTCTCTGTTGTTAGGATCCGTCTCTACGACCTGCGATCGGCAAACTTCCCCATGTGCACCCTGGCAGGTCACAGTGCCAAAGTGACGTGCGTGGAGATGGACGACTGGAAGATCGTGTCAGCAGACGAGGCCGGGTTTGTGTTTGTGTGGGATCAGCGAATGGCTCGGAAGTTATGGGATATTCACAACAGGTATGGGCTTCTGTCTTTGATATTCTCTACCGTTTTTTTTTTCAATCTAAGGTTGTTGGGTTGTTTTTTTTTAATTAAAATTGATTAAACTTTTTTTTTTTCATTTTAATTACTTATTTGGTATTTACATTTAAAATTGTTTGTAAACATGTAGTTTTTTGGTGGTTTTTTTTTTACACCTTTACAACTGCAACTAACAATAATTTTTATTAATAATATAAAAAATAGAAGAAAAAAAACATTTGCATTATGTGACACAGAAACACTTATTATGGAGAGTATCAAATATGTTTTTGTTTTTTTTGTTAAGACTGAATAGTTTTTGTTTTGAGCTTTAAATATATTCTACTTTGATTTGCCAAAATAGTTTTTAGATTAAAAAAAAACCTAGTTTGTATTGAAAACCAAGGAATCATCTTCTTTTTTAGATAACAAATTTTGCTCTGAATAATTTAGAGGGAAAATTTTAAATAGTCAATGAAATGTTCTAAACCCTGCTACTTTCAGGCATCCAGTGGAATACTGTCATTGCGAAGAGCGGCTCTTGATCATTGGAAACGTTCCTTATCAGAAATTTCCTAAGTCTGATGAGTTTGACAGGGTTTCTTCTATCAGGTAGGGTTTGACATGATTGAGCTTATAATAATAGTTATTGACACCAGTGAAATATTCAGCAAACATTCTGGATTAATACAGAAGAGAAGGGAATTCAGTTGATACAGCATCTAGCGTCAGCACTGTTTAGGCTATATTGTGGACGTACCCTAAGATGGCGTCCAACCTTTTTATGTGCTGCTACACATGAGACAGGTGGGGCATACAGGTGATTTCTGTCTCAGATCGCATTACACTGATACTGACCCAGCCAGTTACACAAGATGAAATCGGACAAATATATCTGCTGATCGTATGATTGAACTGCGAACCTTCTGAGCTGGAGACCAACGCGCTATAAGAATCACTTGAGCCAGAGCGGAAAGTAGATAAATTTGTTGATGTTGCAGAAGAATAGGTGTTTTTTATGTTTGTTTGTTTTTTCCATTCATATTTTATGTTGAACTGGTAATTTATTAATATTTATTGTATCATAATAGTCTTCATTGTCAACTATTCAACTTTAAAATAATGTCAAAACTTTTATATTTTACTTTTAGGATGTAAACAGGATATATTTAGTAATACTTCTGCCATGATTTTTTCAAGTATCTGACTTCCATACATTTCCATAAGCATATATTTTCTACTCGAAGTAACTGCTAAGGTAAATATATATATATATATGTAGAAAAGAGTCAATCTGGACAGCAGATGAAGTAAAAAAAAAATCACAACTATAATGCACATTTAGAGTTAAAGGGTTCCTTCAATTCATAGACGAGTGTTGTTTTTGGCGCAATGGTTAGGGTGTTGGGCTACCATTGTGAAGGTGCTAGGTTTGACCCCTGGTCTGGGCGAGATATTTTCAGGGCCCCCTATGTCTACTGATCATGGAATGGATATCTGAGGCTCGTGAGTCAGGGCAAAAGGCGAGGAGGGTAATAGTAAACCACCTCAAAAATGCTGTTTTCCCAGTACATTCAGAACCTGTCAAAGACATTAAGACCATGGGACTTAGAAAAGGAATTGTTGTTTTGTTTTAAGGAAAAGGAGAAATACAATTGCATTAAACGAACGTTGAATGAAAAATGCACACAAGTATGGTTTCACAAAATTTTCATATCCCAGTTGGCGGATTATTTTACAAAAATTATACAAAATTCTTTATTGTTGCATACTATTTAGCAACATATGTTAATGTTTTTCTGTTTATTTTTTTTTGTAGATACCGTGGAACAGTTCAGGTGTACGATTTCTTGGCAAATCAGAACAGACAAGACATACCCGATATCTGTTTAAGTGGTTACAATGAACCCGAGGCTTTCAACTACAATATAGGACTGGCTGTGCCTTACGACCAAGTAACATAATGTGGACCTTCTAAACTCTACAAACTAATAAAAGGAAGAGTCACAAAAGTTACTTTTTGAGATATAATGGGATCTCAAAGTGAGGTTTGAACAAACAAGAAACGGATACACATTGACTTTCAGAAGAAGACTTGGATCAGAGAAACAATTAAGATCTGTAAAAGATAAACATTGTATCCATTTAATTGACGTATGTGATGGTAAATATATATTTTTTACAACTTCTAATATTTTTAAGAGATATCTATATCCCAATATTTCATAGTTAAGAATTTTCTTATGTGATAATAATAGTATTTTTATTGATGTTTATCGTTGATTTAAGTTAAATGTTTTATTAGCAAAGCTTTTTCTATGTCAAGTCACATTTAAATCTTTCAATTTGAAATTGTGACTTGGATTTTGTTCCATAAACAAAAATTGTCAGAGTATACTTTTGAATTGCATATTTTTTTAACTGGTTTATATCTACGGAAGATATAATGATTTTTATTTTGTTAACTATCACCATTTCAGTGTCAGTATTAATACTAATTTCTACAGTCCAATTGCTTTGAGGAATTTTTCATAGTTATTTACCAATTGTGGACATTATTAATACATGTTATGAATACAACCGTTGATAGACGTCTTTGTAGCATATTAAAAATAATTTACCAAATGGCTGTGTGTGTTTGTTCTTTAAGAATTTATATTTCCAATAAGATGCATTAAATGTCGTTTCCTTCCAGTTCCATTTCCTTTATAAATATCAGGTTTAAGGGAGAAAAATGTTAAAGGCTTAATTGAACTAAATTCCTTGTTTTTGTTTTGTGGAAGTTCAAAGTAGTGCACACTTAAAAAAAAAAAAAAGGAAAAGCTACTTCCCCCGAAAGAGTGATTTACATGGCTGTATTTTCAAGGCTTTGCCTCAAACTTCAAAGTTGAGCTGATATCATAGATGGATGAAAGATTCTCCAATAGCATGACATGTATTGTTTCTTTTTTTTTTTTAGTGGAGACAATACAATGGGCTGGCTAGCTTGATCATAAGGCCCTTTAGATACATCGAATCCCCTTTCTTATCTTTTCAAAGGCTTTCTGTTCTTCTCTCCCCTGTTCGGTTTTATTGTCAAAACCTTAGCATTAACGATAACAGCATTATTATATCTTCTTAGCTAATGGTAGTAAACTTAATACAGTGTATATGTATGGAATTGAAAATTTTTTTTTTTAAAGATCAGTGGATCTACTTTTTCGGGGTCCTTGTAACTGAAGTGTGTTATACTTATAGTGAGCATTTCATTGAAGATTTTAATAACAAAATTAAAATAAAACATAAACTTAAAATTTACAAAATAAATCAACCAAACCAAAGTTTACATAATTAATTTTTAATTTTATTATATACCAAAAGGTATTTAAAACCTTCACAAACAGCAAGGATAATTTTGAAATACCACTTACAAAACAATCACACAAGCATAGAAACGAAAAGAGCATCTTTTTCCACCAATCAATAATTTTGAAATACCACTTACAAAGAAACGAAAAGAACATCTTTTTCCACCAATCATTCATTGAGAAAACTTTTCAGACATATCTGACAAACCCATACTTCGTAGCAAATAATAAAAAGAAAATAACTAACGAGATTTGGGGTTTAGAAACATATTCACCTAGGAACAAAAAGGCTATATCATTAGCATTATGTACATCATAAATACTTTTAGTTGAATTTCTAGTATCTAGTATTGGCTAAATAAAATTAATACTAAGATAAAAATCCATCCACTACTACCAAGGTGAATTAATTCATCTCTATAGATCTTTAGCTGTGTGTAATAAAAAGCTTTATGAACAAATATGAGATGATAAGAAGTAAACTTTATTATTAGAACTCCGAGAAATTCGATTTTAATTTTTATTCATATTCCACAATACTAATGCGAATACTGATGTTCACTTTCAATAATCATTTTAAAACCAAGACCCAAATTAATGGGTTTTTTATTTTCTGACTTAGAGGTGCAATTTTCACCCTCAAAAAGCATTTACATATGGTGTGGTAGTTTTTAACACAGAGAATTGAACCCCCAGACCCTCTCTATCTGTACAAGTAATCAGCTTGAAGGTTGGCTGCAATCTCAGGCTCCCACTTGTCCCCATTGCTCAACAGTTTCTCCTTGTTGTACAGCAGCTCCTCTCGAGTCTCCGTGGAGTACTCAAAGTTGGGGCCCTGATGGTGGGAAAAACAACAATTTCAGGTAATGTTATGTACAAAGAACTGAATAAATAATCTAGTGACCACCACACACTAACTAAGCTCCTCGCGAGTCTCCATGGAGTACTCAAAGTTGGGGCCCTGATGGTGGGAAAAACAAGTAGAGGTTATGTTATGTTCAAAGAACTGAATAAATAATCTATGGGGCCCTGATGGTCGGAAAAACAACAAGTTGAGGTTATGTTATGTTCAAAGAACTGAATAAATAATGTAGTGACAACCACACACTAACTAAGCTCCTCGCGATTCTCAGTAGAGTACTCAAAGTTTAGGCCCTGATGGTGGGGAAAAACAAGTTGAGGTTATGTTATGTTATTTTATGTTCAAAGAACTGAATAAATAATCTAGTGATATTGATAACCACACACTAACTAAGCTCTTCGCGAGTCACAATCCTTGTGTGTGTGTGTGTGTGTGTGTGTGTGCCACACCCTCTTCGTTTCCTGAGTGGGTTATTGTGTTTTCATTGGCTACTTTCGTTCTTCCCCTCCATGTCCGTCTAGACTCACAGAGACCCAACATCTTTAAGTTATACTTGTTTATTTCTCGACATACTTAGGGTGTTTACAGTTTCATACAGGGTTCTGATGTTTCTTACCTCGACAATAGCACTAGATAATAGCACAACATAGCTGTTACCGTGCTGACATGCCGTAAAAACAATTCCCTCACTCACCTCGACAATAGCATCCACAGGGCATGCTTCTTGACAGAAGCCACAATAGATACACTTGGTCATGTCAATGTCGTAGCGCGTGGTTCTGCGACTTCCATCAGACCGAGGCTCAGCTTCAATAGTGATTGCCTGAATTTGGGTTGAGAAGAGAATCGTTCTATTCAGTATGACACTATACTGTGTACAGAACCCTTTTTCATTCTTTTTTTTTTGTTCTAAAGCAAGACTGTTATCTTTAAATCTCCTATATGTGGGACAAAAGCATGCAAGTTTCTGGTGAAACAAACTACTGTGAGACCATCATACGTGATAATTCACTTCAACTGGATAACTGTAAAAAAAATTTTTTTTTAAATACATAAAGCCTGATTTTGTTTTTTTGTTTTAAAGGTGCTCACCTCACAAGATTTAACTTTCTCAGATTGCAAAAGTTTATTGGATTTTTATTTTACATATATAATTTTTGCATGTATCAACCAAGACACCACACATTTTCATTTTTTTTTTATCTTTATTTTCTTTGTCCATTCTAAAATAGTAGCATACGATGATAATAATAAACTAAGAATAACAATAATAATAATAAAAAGAAGAAGAACAATAATAATAATAATAATAATAATAATAATAATAATAATAATGAAAATAATTATACATCTAAATAAACAACAACAAAAACCCACAAAAGCATTCAAACCAAACTTCCACTCAAAGGGGAATGATTAAGAATGTAACCAGAAAAAACATTGACAAAAAGATTAAAAAAAAAAAAAAAAAAAGACAAAAGATCACAAAGTGTAGACCTGGGGCATCACAGAGCTTGCAGGCGATACATCTAAATAAAAACAACAACAACAACAAAAAAGCAAAGCGTTCAAACCGAACCTCCAGTCAAAGAGGAAAGATTAAGAACGTAATCACAAAAACCATTGACAAAAAGATTATAAAAAAAAAAAAGACAGAGATCACAAAGTGTAGACCTGGGACATACCTGGGCAGGACAAATGGCTTCACAGAGCTTGCAGGCGATACATCTAAATAAAAAACAACAACAACAACAACAAAACAACGAAGCGTTCAAACCAAACTTCCAGTCAAAGGGGAATGATTAAGAATTCAACCAGAAAAACCATTGACCAAAAAGATTATAAAAAAAAAAACAAACAAAAAAGACAAAGATCACAAAGTGTAGACCTGGAACATACATACCTGGGCAGGGCAAATGGCTTCACAGAGCTTGCAGGCGATGCAGCGCTCCTCGCCAGACGGGTACCTGCGCAGAGCATGCTCTCCACGGAATCGCGGGCTCAACGGACCTTTCTCAAACGGGTAGTTGATGGTAGCGGGCTCCTTCAGTATCATGGCAAAGCAGATTCCCAGTCCTGAGGGGGGAAAAAAATAGATAGACCAGAAGATAAGTTGAGTTGGTTTAACGTCCAACATCAGTAGTATATAGGCTATATTGTGGACGGGCCCCAAGACTGACATCTGACAATTTTACGTGCTGCCACACACAAGTCTGGGCGGGGATGCCTTGACTCCTGTCTCAGCCAGTCACATTAAACTGACACCAACCCAACCAGTGGGGAGCTAAATCGCCAAGGCTCTAATCCGAACTTTTGCGTCGGAAGCCGATGTTCTACCCCAGGGCCACCGCGCTCCACAGACCAGAAGATGACATAGCCAGTGAAATTCAAAAGTATCTTAAATCAATGGTGTTGAAGAATTTTAATTGTGAATCTTGAAGTAATTTTATGTAGCTAACAAAGGTTGACTTATTTCAAAATAATGGTAAATTAAAGTTAAAAAGTATAATAAGTTGAATTTGTTCACTAACAATCATGTTATTATTTAAATCTTCAACAATAACTAAAACAATATTACCAATGGTTTTAAAAACTGCTCTATGATAAAAACAGTTTGAAATTAGCTGTCTTTTGAATAATCGAAACATCTTGATCAGTATTGATGAAGATGCTTGAAAAATTGACATATATCAAGTTATTTTTTGTTGTTTTTTTTTAATCTGGAAACCAATTACATATTTTTGAGAAATGTTTTGAAATTGTAAAAAAAAATAATTGCAAGTTTATAATTACTTTTTTTCATTCTTATTACATGATTCCTGCCTTACATTCAAGTAGATCTACATTATAAACATTTATGAAAGCACAGAAATGAGTATTGGTAGTCTTTTCGTAAACAGTAAATAGACAAAAATATTAAAATGCTTAGTTCAGACACAGATCAGGTATAAATCTATAAAAAAGAAAAATTCTCAATGAAAATCACCATTGTGATTGATAGACTAGTTTTAATTTTTCTACTTTTTTTAAAAGATATATTTTAGGCCCACATTCGTGACATTTTCACCTAACAATGTCTTCTTGTTTTCTAGAGTAAGAGTAATTCATCTTAATAAACTTCAACTTCGCAATACCTTTGATGAGTTCATTCCAGAACACTGAGGTTGCTGCCCTGTCCATGATGGGACTCCATTCTAGCTCTTGCTCTTTTTGACCAACATGCACTGGATAAGAATGGATTTAAAGAAACCATCGTCAGATTCAACAAAATGTACACAAATTCTAGAGCTAATTTGGGGAAAATAATGATGATTTTGTAAATGTAAAATTTGATAATATGAGAGGCGGACCAAAAGCAGCGTTATTATTTTGCTGTAATAAAGAACCCACATATTTTTCAAATTCACATTAAAACACTTGTTATGACAAATTTCCATGGAAATTGTATTCATATTTATAAAACTTGTATAGATATCCCTTCTTTGAAATTATTTCTCCACTTGACTACTTAAATGTGGGGGCCCGCAGATAAATTGAATATCTCATGCGTTAATTGTTCGTAAAAAGTAGAGACCTAACGATATACAAAGGAAAAAGGAGGAAAAAACATGAAGTATGATGAGGATTAAGAGCACTACAGTTAGAAAACCAAATTCCACCCCAACAAACTCTGGCCATGCATGTGAGATTTCCATTTTAATCTGTGTTTACCTATTATTGCGTTAATACTGGCCAAACAAAATTAAGAATTGTATTGTAACTGCAGTTAGATTTCTATTTTAATCTGTGTTTACCCTTTATTGGTTAGACTGTCCAAACATTTAAACTTCCCCTGGCTTTAAAATTAAGAATTGTATTGTAACTGCAAGCAATATTGAGAGACTTACCATAGTTGGTTCTCACTTGCTGGGTAGCACAAAGTGGCTGTAATCCTTGACGAATCAAGCTGTGAACTAGTATTTCAAAAGAGAACAAATTATCATTCAGTTTTTCTGTTTCTAAATGTTTAAATGGGATTAAGACTTTCCAGAGAATTATGTGGCTGAATTTATTCATACATGGGCACCAGTTTACAAACAAAATTGTTTATATGGTAAACGGGTGCTAGTAGAGAACTATTCTTTTGTAAACAGGTACCAGTAGACAAAACTGTTAATTCCATACACCAGTGTCAGTAGAAAACAGTTTATTCAATAAATTATTCACACTTGAGTATACACTACAAAACTGTTCTTTCTTCAGTGAATCAGTCACAGGTGAAAAGTATAATTTATCCAGATCTAGATCTAGGCTTAGGGTATTACCATTAAATGTAGGCCTACATAGTGGTCTCAAAGGTTTTTGATCTAACGGCCGAATGGGTTGAATTTGTACACACATTGCAAGGTAAAAAGCAGTGCCAACCTTGTAACAAAGCTATCTAACTTGCCTTTTTACTTAGCGTGTAACTACTGTGACTAATGTGAATGCTATTACCTGTATGATTAGTGTACAAGCTTGTTTTACTTTTTAGACTTTCTGTCGATCTATATAGCTGTTACTGTTTCATAAATGAAGCAGAACCATGGCGTATTAGGTAGTTAATAAATCTAATTTTGTTCATATTACAAATATTACACACACACACACACAAACAAACATCTATAGATCCAGGCCTTTTCATTGAAATACGGAGAACAACACTAGGTCTAGATATAGACGATCTAGATCTAATCGCTTTATAGCATAAATAATATTTTTATTTAATTAGATCTATAGAGTATAGTGCAGCTTTTGAAACCACCGAACACAACATAGTCATCTAGTTTCTAAATCTAGATCTATAAAGATTTTCGCTAAAGTAATCTTAAAAATCGAGGATCATCAATAGAACTCAAGATTCAAACGGTGCACTTCATACGTTAAACAAACAATAACTTACGTTTTCCTCTAGTGCTGAAAACCTTCAGCGTCGCCATTTTGACATTCAATCAAAAACGAAAGTAGATGATTATGTTGTTACTTGGTCTTACAAAACGTATGCCTGTAAAGGAGTCGAAACGAAATACAGCCACAGTCGTTGAAGTGATGCTTATGTAAGTTTTGCGTAAGATAGAAAATAATAACATTATACCGAAAAAAAAAGCGATAAATTTGTGGATTCCTTAAACTGAGAATTTTTTGTTTCAGTAATTTGGTACAACAAAAATCGTGTTTGAAAAAATGTAAACAGGTACCAGTAGACAAAACTGTGATAAATTCGGTACACTAGTGTCTGTAGACTAGGCTTACAAATGTACTACATGTAGTGGTCTCAAAGGTTTTTGATCTAACGGCCGAATGGGTTGAATTTGTACACACATTGCAAGGTAAAAAGCAGTGCCAACCTTGTAACAAAGCTATCTAACTTGCCTTTTTACTTAATGTGTGACTACTGTGAATGCTGTATGATTGTAAGCTTACATGTATGTACTTCAAGTTCTGTCGACGGCTGTTACTGTTTCAGAAATGAATGAATCATTCATAATCATGGCGTATTATCTAATTGTGTTTACAGTACAAATATTACACACACACACACACAAAATGTACAGATCCAGGCCTTTTCATTGAAATACGGAGAGCACCACTAGATCTAGATTAATCTAGAATAGATCTAGGCCTCTAGATTAGTAGATTCTATCTAGAATTGCTAAATCTAAGTCAGTAAGTGCAGCTTTTGACACCATCGACCACAACTTAGTGATCTAGATCTATAAAGATTTTCGCTAAAGTAATCTTAAATATCGAGAATCATCAATAGAAAACAAGATTCAAACGATGCACTTCATACATAAAACAAACAATTTTAATAACTTACTCTTTCCTCTAGTGCTGAAAACCTTCAGCGTCGCCATTTTGACATTCAATCAAAAACGAAAGTAGATGATTATGTTGTTACTTGATCTTACAAAACGTATGCCTCATTGCCTGTAAAGGAGTCGAAACGAAATACAGCCACAGTCGTTGAAGTGATGTTTATGTAAGTTTTGCGTAAGATAGAAAATAATAACATTATACCGAAAAAAGCGATATAATTGTAAATTGTAGTGAATTGTTTGCCTAATTTGGAATTCGTGTTGAACTGAATCACGGTCGTTGAATTTGCTGGAGTACCGTTTTAACCTACGTATACAGGTGGAACAAAAATCGTGTTGGAAAAAAATA
This sequence comes from Elysia chlorotica, assembly GCA_003991915.1. Lineage (NCBI taxonomy): Eukaryota > Metazoa > Mollusca > Gastropoda > Plakobranchidae > Elysia > Elysia chlorotica. Next base: position 70,629 of record RQTK01000825.1, read on the forward strand.
ATAATAAAAGAAGAAATATGAAGGATACTTAATTTTTTTTTAAAATAACACCTAAACAAAAAAAAATAAATAATGAACACAATTTCTTGATAAAACCCCAGTTCGATATATTTGATTCATTCATTATATCAATACCCATTCAAACGATGTTCTACAATTGCAATGCTACGTAACCCCCATATAATGTATAATTATATCTGTATTAACACCCCCACCCCCGCGCCCTGTTTTCCTCTTTCCCCTCCCTCTCTCTGTGTCTTTTTGTATTTCTCTGTCTATCTCTCATCTCTTCGACCTCTTTAACTGCACGCCGGACTCGGCTTCCTTACTCAGTAAATTACTTAATTACATAATTCTATCTCAAGTGCTTGGATAGATTGTGCCCTTGGAAGAGAAGTAGAGAAGAGAGACAGAGAGAGAGAGAGAGAGAGAGAGAGAGAGAGAGAGAGAGAGAGAGAGAGAGAGAGAGAGAGAGAGAGAGAGACTATTTCATGAAGTATGAGTAGAGACAATTTGTTTTCAATTGGGCATCACTTACGATCATCATCATATGAACTTGTATACATTTATTATTATCATAGCTAATGAAAGCTTTGCCAGTTGGTTCTATAAACCTGTCATTCGGCGAAAGTTAAGTTGAGTTGAGTTGAGTTGGTTTAAAATGCAAATCAGCACTACCTGTGCTATAATAGATTATATACGGGCCCAGGACTGACGTCTGACAATTTTATGTGTTGCCACACATGGTACAGGGCGGGGAGACCAGGACTCCTGTCTCAGCCGGTCATTCAGCAAAAGAATAGAACTCACAGTAACAATGTATGATCTTTTAGAAATATGTGACATTACCTTCTAACCATTAACATTTTATATTGTTTATTTTATACACATATGCTACATTGTATAATGTTCTTATTTTTGCCCATTTCATGATAAATTGAAGTATACTATTTGTTTGTTTTTGCCTTCTCGTACGCTTTTTACCATCCTTGATTTACCAAGTGCAGTTGAAGCTGATTTTATATTGCAAAAGTATACATGTACTTTTGTGCATTGATTCTTGTGTAGACTACTCATTTACCTACGGCACTAATTAACACAGTAGCTTTGTATGTGCAACAGCATGTTTTCCTGTATTAATAATTTTTAATTAAAAAATTACTAGAATCTAAAAAATGTAATGAAAAAAAAATAATAATAATACAGAAACAAGAACAACAACAAAAACAACAGGAAGAAGTTGTTATTTTTCTAGCAAAAAGAGTTTTAAAAAAACATTTTAAATAAAGAAGACTGGTTCATAAACTTGTAAAAAGATGTTTAACATGATGAGTTGTGTTGATATGTGAATGTATGTGTATACATAAAGAGTGAAAATACAATGACTTAATATAATAATATAAAATAACAATTACAACAATTGTCTCTAAAAATGTCACAGCTTTATTTTGGTAAAGATTGAGAAAATGTTTGTGCAAATTCCGTTGAAAAGGTCCTCCATACATGAACATCTTTTGAAGATATATTTATTACTAGTTTTAAAGCCCGATTTTCACATAAATATTAATAATAGTTCTATATATACCCAAATTTATTTCCATTTTATCACATGATCAGAGTTGCTGAGTACCTTTGCCATAAAAGGTAAGAAAAAAGGGCAGGGTAAGTTTTAAAGTACGTACATAACAAAAAAAAAAAAAAATGAAATACATGGCAGTGAACGTTTATTTTTATTTCTTGGGCATTTGTAACTTCAAACTTCTAAGGTTGTCTAGAAAGTGCGCGGGGGGGCGTGTGGTGAGGAAGATCATTCTTCCTTTGTAATCTGTGAGAATGACGGATCGCAGGTGTAGATGCAGAGCCAGATGCCGCACTTTAGCTTGTCGTATTTTAAGCAGCGCCAGTGTGTCTGTATCCAGTTTCTGGGAACCAAAGGAAAAAAGTTAACAAACAAAACAAAACAAAATGGCATCAGTGAACATTTTGTATCATTGATCATAAAAAAATCTAATATTTTTTTAAATTCCGTCCAGCAAAAGAAAGGTAGGTAAAATATTTACTCATAGCAGACTGCCTAGTCAAAATATATGTAAAATAATTATAAAATCTTGTTTTATCTAGAAAAGATACAATTGCACCGTTAAAGTTTTATAAGGAACCTCCAACAAATGTTTGATATAATTTTTTATCATAGAGTTAGGAAAAACCGGTTTCTTACATTTGCAGAAAAAGTAATCTGTTTCTAAGTTTCAATTTTAGTATTAAATCTTTAAAATAGAAATAAGGTAAGATAAGACAAATCTTTATTTATTCCTTTAAGAGGAAATTTGTCATGATTTTACAGATAAAAAAAAAGGAGAAGATGCCTAAATTCAATACACATTTCTTTTTTCATAAACAGAGAAAATTAATTTTCATTTATGACTAATTGCTCTATAAAAGTCTGCAATATCAAACAAGAAACTTCAATAGAACATACTCAAACACAGATGTACATCTTTAAGAAAACGAGAGCCCCAATAGTGGGGTATACTACAAACCATCACCTGAGGAGCAAGGCGAGCAACATGTGAGTACTTGTGATCTCCCAGTATTGGTGTGTTCAGACCACACGCCAGGTGCACTCTAAGCTGGTGCTTTACTCCATCTAAACCACAGAGAGAAATCACACAGTAGATAATTTTATGTGCAAAACGAACCAGTGTATTATTACATGAAGATCTTTTACCATGCCAAAGAGACATTTGCTCAGAAAGTTTATATTTTCAATTGCTGAGCATTGCCATTAGGTTTTAAAGTTTATCTCCATTCCTGTTCCAAATTTTTGTTTTAACTATATCCAGCATGATAAAAGCAATTTAGTACTACATTTGCTTCTGCTGCTACTGCCACTACTACTCTCCTCCTAATGCTACTACCACTATTATTATTCCTACTTCTGCTACTACAGCTGCTGCTGCTACTACTACTACTACTACTACTACTACTACTACTACTACTACTACTACTACTACTACTACTACTACTACTACTACTACTACTACTACAATTACAAGCATTATTAAAGGATTTATCTCCACTTCACCATTTCTATCACCGAAACTACAATACTAATAATTGTCAGATGTTTAAGTACATTGAGCTTCTATAAAGAAAAAAAAAATACTAATTTGGGAGGCACTTAAACAGTTAAATGTCATATTAAAGTTTAATTAACCAAGGATCAAACTATATGTCCAGCAAATTAAATAACTTAGATTGACTTGATAAAATTTTAATTAAAATCTGTTGACATAGCAAAAAGAGCATCTTACTCGTCAATGGGGTGCACTCAACAAGTCCGACTTTCGCGTTCCTGCTGAGCACTTTATACTCCGTGGTGGCGGCCCGGCTAGGAGCCTTACTGAGCTTCACTCCTGGATGCACACTGGGTCTGTACAGTGGTCGAAGTACGGGCTGTGACGGGGTGGTAGGTTTAAACAATAGTGTAGTTTAGAGAAGTTGGATGGGATGGTAGGTTTAAACAATAAAGGAGTTTAAAGAACTTGAAATTTTACTTTTTTTTAGCTTATATCACAGATTACCCATAACATCAACATCATCATGTGGCGTGTCGGTAGTGTCTGACGTAGCTTCCTGTACAATCTGCCTAAAGAGCTCTCTGAATTTACCATATCGTTTTGCCATATTTTGTTTTAGTATTTTTATTTAATTAAATTAAATACTGTATTGATACCATACCCATTAAAAGCTCTCAACAAGTCCATATTCTTCAGGATACATAATGAATATTCACTGAAGTATCTTAATATAAAAGGTCATCAGAATTAAAAATTATCATACAAGATATAATATTCATATACCTTTTAAAATTTGATTTATTTAAAAACTTGCTTGTTTTACAATTTGCCACAATTTTTAACCCAAGCTTTAATCAACTCTGAAAACAATAGCTCTTTATTAATTTTTGTGTTTGTTAAGATGTTAAAACTTATAATATGTACATTGCAAATTCAAAATCTCATCCCATTAATCTAAAGTATTTTTCTTTAATGAAAAGTACAAGAAAAATCTACAAAGAGGATATTGTATCGGCAAAAGCACAAAGCAGCTGAAACTGACCCGGAACCTCCCTCCGATTCTCCCTTCCCCTATGGGAATGTCGACTGTTCCCTGCGGAGGTTTACCGTGAGGGAACCACTCTCGGGTCTTGGAGACTTATGTCGAGAGCGTGTTGTTGTACATCATTTTCAGATCTTGTGCCAGCTCAGGTGACCTGGCGGGAAAAAGTGACACATTTTTTTTTAAAGACATGAATAATATTTAATGTTTAATGTTTATACTACTGCGTTAAAACCACCTGACATCAGAATTCCTGCTGGAGCCGGTTTTGCTTTATTAAATCCCTATATTATAGCATATGTACTTATTAATAGAGAAAAAAGTTGAATTCAGTTGGTTTAACGTCCAACATCAGCACTATATAGGCTATATTGTGGACGGGCCCCAAGACTGACGTCTGACAATTTTATGTGCTGCCACACACGAGACAGGGCGGGGATACCATGACTCCTGTCTCAGCCAGTCACATTAGACTGACACCGACCCAACCAGTAGGGGGCGAAATCGCCAGGGCTCGAATCTCGGACCTCCTGCGTTGGAAGCCGATGTTCTATCCCAAGGCTACCGCACCCCCTTTAAAAGACATAAAGCATGTTTGTTGTAATAGGCTATCTGTTACACCAGGTCATGTTATATGTGGTTTCCACTGCAATATCTTCAGATGGATATCGTGATAAGCAGGTTAAGATGCTGACAAATGTAATTTTGCTCTAAAAATTTAAAACAACGCAGAAAGGAAATATTAACAATAACACCCCTTTTAACATTATGGAGAAACTTTATAGTTATATTTCTATGACATGGGGGGGCGCGGTGGTCTAGGGGTAGAACATCGGCTTCCGACGCAAAAGGTCCCAAGTTTGAATTCTGGATGTTGCGTTCACTACTGGTTGGGTCGGTGTCAGTATGTGACCGGCTGAGACAGGAGTCATGGTATCCCCGCCCTGTCTCGTGTGTGGCAGCACATAAACTTGTCAGATGTCCGTCTTGGGGCCCATCCACAATATAGCCTATATTGTGCTGCTGTTGGACGTTAAACCAACCCAACCCCCCCCCCCATTCCCCAGGATATAAACCTCGGTTTGGNGNCNNCCCCCCCCCNCCCCCCCCCCCCCCCCCCTTCTNTAACATACTTGGCTAATATCAGAGCGCCAGTAACGTCTCGGTCCAGGCCCTGCACAATGTGAAGCTCGCTGGCCTGGAAGTTGCGGGGCAGGCTTGAGACGAGGGCCGGGAGGAGGCCCGACACACTCAGTCTATCGTCCTGCTGGCCTGGAGGGGAGGAAAATAAATTATAGATCTAAGCTTCGCAATCATGTCTGATAGAGATAGTAAATAAGAAGATTTAGGTACATTTTTTTTTTATTAATTCAATAAAATTAACCCTTACATTATTGGTAATTTGTTGAATTTTAGAATGATCTCATTAATGAGCAATTAAAATACCATAAGCATAAATATGTTCTTTTTTTTTTTTTAAGCCCAAGACTCAGCCATTAGGTTAATACAATATATTATATATTAGATGATGATAGTGAAACTCAAAGAATGTTATTTTTTGGTTGAAAGATGAAATATCGTCATATCCTATTGGGTAATATGTCATTGACTGGTCTTATGCAAAAAGTAAAAATGTATGATGTATTTGCTACAATGTAGCATCAACATGAACAGTCTACTTATTTAAAATTGAATGACATTATTATTTGCTAATAAAAGTTGGTATACAAAGAATATAAGTGAAAGAACTGAAGGTTATATTTATAAACCTTCCCTATAATGAAAGCAATAGGCCAAAAAAGTAATTTATCAGATGATCAAAACAACATAAGATGTTAATAAAGAACATATTTTGAAGCTTCCCTTTTAAACCTTAAAAATAATGAAAAACATAGTTTATTCAAACATATGCTTTTTATCTTTTGATCAATATACATCATGTGTTGACGCTTTTAGCCAAAAAAATTACCTGTTAAAGGTATTTTTTATTCTTGTTATTTGCAGCAGGTATATAAATAATAAAAAAAAAAAAAACACCTCGATACAATAATAATATGGTACCTTAATTAATTTATGTTTATAAGATTTACCAAAACTTGGCAGTCCGTATGGTTTGTCAATAGCAAGGAAATCATCTGTTTGAAAGAGCAGTAAATAAATACTTGGCTGTTACATTTATTTGCTATTTAAGAATATAATTAAATACAAATCAGGTACCAGTATTGCTTATAATTTTAACAAAATAACATAGTGTTTAGTAACTACTGACTACATACTAAATATTCACATGTATTAGTTTAACATACCCTCCTAGAACAAAAAGTCAGATTTAGTGGCTTTAAGGAGACTCTTTAAAGGAAAGTTAACAACTTATAAGCTTTTATTTTAATAGTGTACATTGACAGAAAGTGAAAAGTATTGAATTCCTATCTTACAAAAATAAAAATACTATTCAACAATCTTAAGACAGAACGAATTTGTGTGACCATATTTAAACTAAAAAAAAAAAAAAACATCAATCTTAACATAGAGTGAATTTGCGTACTAAAATATTAATTTAAACCCGCTAGTTCCATTCACTTTCATGAAAAATATATATGACACAAAAAAAAGTTAAAACTAACCATGATTGAAGATAATTCTGCTCTTAAGCATCCTTGTAACGTCTGATGAGGTCATTTTGTCAAAATTTGGCACCTGAAGATCCAGAATTCTGTAACCCTTGCTGTCAAATCTGCAATGTTTCCCCACTAACTCCAATCCATCATCACCACTGATCTCGGCTTTGGGGATAGAAATCAATTGATAAAAAAAGCTAAAAGATAGAAAAATAACAACTTGTAATTCAATTGTAAAGAAATATAAATTGGACTACAGGAGGAATTTATAAGATATTCTCAAAAAAAAAACCCAACAATTTTTGTCTCAGGCGCACACACACACAAAAAGGAACCACAATTAAGACCATTTAAACCTATAGGACCCACCTACCAGTCTAAAGCTCTTCCACCCGTAAAAACGTAGAAACAGTGAGTCGCTGAATGCTTTCTAACGTTGACAACATTGCTTCATTTTAAAAGTAATCAGTTATAAAAAAAAAAACAGTAAAAAGAAAACAACACATATATATGTATGTATATATTTACCATTTATGCTATTTATCATCTAGGCGTACATCCTTTTTTAAAACATTACATTCACATGCAAAATTATTTATTATATTCTTTCCAATTAGATAATAGATTATAGTATAGAAAACACTATGACGTAAAGTTTAACAAAAACACACTTTTAGACTTGACTTCAAAAACATTGTGGTCTTTGTTAAAAATAAAACTTACTATCATAGGCTGAAGGTATTTTGTAATCAGAGTTCTCCTTCTCTTTCTGCCCTGTCTGAAGATTTTGTCGAACTGACATAGCATATTGAAATGCTGATTCAGATTCAGGTTCCTTGGTATGAATTTTCGATGCAAATGCTTTTTGTTGTTCTCCTTGCTTTTTTAGAAAACTATCATTTGTTACAATATTTTCTGTTGCTGATGATATCCTGCTCTTGTCTCCTGTTGCAGCCCTGTTATTCTGTAACATTTGACTATGACTGCTTTTTAGAGAAGAAGAATGTGTGTTAAGGTCGATATGTATATGATCTGAATCAGAGCCATAATCATCACGTTTTTGAAGAGTGCTGGAGGAATCCAAAGAACTAGCACCTTCATTATCAACCGAAGGTAGTCTAGGCTCCGAGACATCAGATTTGAAATATTGCTCTGCCACTGCTCCTAAAGAGGATTGGTTTCCAGATGTTACACCAGAACTGGAAAGGGAGGCTTCAAAATACTGTCTGTCAATTTCACTTAAGTCAGATCCTTCTTGAAATGAAGAATACTGACGAGAGTCGAACACTTTGTTTTCAGATTGCTCTGAGAAATTAATAGGCCCAGATCTTGATTCATCGTTATCTAAAACAGTATTAAAATATTGTTCATCAAAAAAATTGTTTTCATTTTGACTTGATCTTGATCTAGACATTGAATTATTATGTAGGTCTAGATGGTTATTTTGTTCCTTTTTGCTTGCTTTGTTCCCACTATGTTCATGTTGAGAGATTTCTGTAGAAGGGATTTCAGATTCAGTTGGCTTTGTTTGGTTGGCAAAATAACTTTGCTTGATGGGGTTTCCTTTTATTGGAGCAGTTCCAGCATTCACTAAATCTAAACCTGGGTCTCTATCCACAGCCCCAAAATACTGCTCGTCAAATATATTTTGACTTTCGCTTTGACCTTTTATTTCATCTGTTGTGTGAAATATTACCTCTGTAACACTTTTCTGAGAATTTGAGTCTCCTATTTCAAAGGTATTTGATTTATGAATGTCAACATTTTTAGATTTAGTTACAAGAATTTCTTGAGCTTTTAAAGCAAGTTTGTCAATTTTTCCTTCTGATTTGAGGCAGGCTGCCTGATCAAAAGATATGGCTCCAAAGTATGTGGGGAAGTTGGCCTTTACTGCCCTTTTTCTGCGGTTAAGGTGTCTAGAGCTAGATCTTGATTGATCTTCTTGGTCAGCAGTATAAGAAAGTCCAGCAGGCTCATGCAATTTATCGTTGTCTTCTCGGCTGTATAGGGTTTCGGGTCTTTCCGAGTCTTCAATCAAACGAGCATGTTGCAATTTATAGTCATTAGGAATACCGAAGAAATCTTCGTTAGCATTCGTTTCTGTCTCTCCATAGTTAGGCTTTGAAACCGAAGTTTTATCACTGCTTTGAGTAAATATTTTCGAGTGCTTATTTCGAACGATGCATTCTGTATTTTTTAGTTCACACCGAACTCCGAATTTGTTAAACTTTAACAAATTGACAATGTTATACGATTGTTGTCTGATGGAGGCTGCCATGTTTGTTTGTCATGCGGGGAGAGCACTACGGTCGCTAAGGTCATTATGTTCTTTTTTACTTGAGCCTAATTCTTTTGGTCCAGCGGAGAATAATTATTATAATTCATAACAAAGACGAAGGCCTAGTAAAACAATATGTAGGAATAGATATAGCGCTTCTGTTAGATGTCACATGTCGTACTACATGTATATCACTAAGTTAAAACTCTTTTGAAAAATCAACATTCCGCAAGTTAGAAAAAACCTTTACAAATACTAAGTTAAAACTCTTTTGAAAAATCAACACTCCGCAAGTTAGAAAAAACCTTTACAAATTGCTTTCTGGAGGTTTCATTTTTTATTTAAATTAATTTACCATCATCCGCTCCCCCTGTGAAGATAAAAAAAAAAAGGAAAGAAGACACCCCACCCCCACCATCCATCCAAAAAACTACAAAAAAACAACAACAACAAACAATATCAAAACGCGAAAAGTAAATCAAACTACGACTACAGTAGGCCTAATTAGACAATAGTGCGAGCAATATCATAAAGTAACATTAATTAACTTCCTTCTAGGAAAAAAAACCTGCGCGTCTGATTAGTTACTTTTTCTTTTTTTTAATACCAGTCATACAGTGTGTTAAAGCTTCTATCAGTGCCAATCTGGATTCATCGTTAGTCTCAGTGTTGCCAGATGAACAGGAACATTAAGCTACAGTAACTAAGGCCTAAATCATGATTGATCAGGGTTTAACCGACGCTTAAGCCGATACGTTTAGGCCTATTTTAAACCCAGACAATTCAATTCTGGATAAGTAAACGTAGAGAGTTTTAGACCTTTTTAAAGTTTAGACCTAAAATACAGAGGAAGTCAAAATAACCTGTACAGCAACGTTGAGCAAAGGATAGAAAAAAAGCCATGAATAAAATTGATAATAAGTTAAAAGATGATTCTAAAAGTAAGTTGTTATACTAAAATAACACACACTGCCACTAACCCTGACGTATTGCTCTGACTATATCGAACAAAAAGTCAAGTGCTGTGTTAACACACTCAACAACTCATTTTGTGATGCGACATGCTAAGTTTCGCATTCGTCCTTCAAGTGCTGTGCGCCTTGGTTTTGGGTGAGTTAAAATCTCAATAATTAGGCCTATGAAATCCGCGTTTGTGTTATTCAAATAACATTTTTTTCTCTTACAAGTAGCTGTAGTAATCATAGTAGCTTAGCAGTAATAGTAGTAGTAGTAGTAGTAGTAGTAGTAGTAGTAGTAGTAGTAGTAGTAGTAGTAGTAGTAGTAGTAGTAGTAGTAGTAGTAGTAGTAGTACATCATCATCATCATCATCATCATCACCATAATCATCATCATCATCATCATCATCATCATCATCATCATCATCATCATATAGTAATATAGAAATGTATCTAAAAAGGAATCAAGAGCACAACACTAAAGAGTACGCCTACTCAGTTGCTAAGGACCCAACAGTAGATGCAAATGCGCAAGTAATAGGAATAATATAATAATAATAAAGAGAAAAACACGCACAACTTAGTGTAAGGGGTGGGGTGCTTTAATTTTCCTTTCTTCTAAGCCTCTATTGCTTACTCATAAAGACATCCGTACCTATACAAGACAACAACACAAAAAGGGTTCGTATTCAACACAACACAAGGTGCAAGTTTTTATCAAAGGAAAGATATAATAGTTTATTAAAGTAAAGAAACCTAAAACATACACTATAAGAGAGGACGAAGCAATCAATTCTGGGCAACAACAACAACTCCACTTCAAACTACAATCACTCAACGTCAGGACTCGTACAATTCTTCACTAACTGTTAGTACTTAAAGTCAGCTTTATGAATTTATTCTGTAGTGGACACAAGCAACAACCCAAAACCTTACTCAAGCAATGTCAGCAGCTTAAGACTAATAAAAGACTTCAACATATAATAGAACAACTACTAATCAAATAAAACTCAAAGTAAAATCGGACCACCAATCCGATTACTAATCGAAAGCGAAAAGGGAGGAACTCGAAAGTAATACAAAATACAAAACGTAATACCGGTGAAAAAAATATATAACACAACATTATTTTAAAAAATGTAAAACTTAAATTATGTATATACACAAAAAAGGTTCAACAAAAAAATAGATACAACAAAAACCGTTTAACAAAAACGTTAAAACAAAAAAAGGTAACAACAAAAACGGTAAAAACCAGATAAAACAAAAAAAAGGTACAGCACAAAAAACCCAACCAGACCAGCTATCTGTAACAAGAGTTAAATGGGTATTATATTCATTGCATTATAGCAAGTAGTAAGAAAAGCATGATTAGACAAATATATCCAAGGTAGTCTACATCTTCATAACATGAAACATGGCCCATAGTAAAAAGCTTCTCGCTAAACGAGTTTAAGCAACTGATTGCATTTTACTTAGTGCAAACACTCATCAGTCCAGTGCACACGCGGCACTGGCCCGGTCTCGCGACACAGTTCTTTCACTCGTTGACATATCAATATCAGAAAGAATTCAAGGTGGATAGGAATAGCAAGCAGCAGTCACGGCATCAACAGACATAGCAGCATTAGTGTTAGGTAGTAGTAGTAGTAGTAGTAGTAGTAGTAGTAGTAGTAGTAGTAGTAGTAGTAGTAGTAGTAGTAGTAGTAGTAGTAGTAGTAGTAGTAGTAGTAGTAGTAGTAGTAGTAGTAGTAGTAGTAGTAGTAGTAGTACATGTAAAATGGCGCCTACATGCACCCACGTGCTTCACCACGTGCTCACATCCACTCTATGGATTTTACAAGTTTCAAGAAAAACAAACTGACTGAACACTCAGACTGTTTGGCGCCGTCCGCCTCTCACAATAACGTAAAATAACATCATGTCTTACATGCCTCAACTTATCTTTATATACACCAAGGGAAGTAACTATCATAAAAGTATATATATTCTATCTTTTACACCTAATTATTCCCATGTAAGAACTTCCTTAGAATGAACTATAGATAAAACCAAAAAGGTAAAACAATAATTATGCTATTATAAAAAGATTGATTATTTAGCAATACATGAACCTCGACCACGTGTGACATATCGTTACTTGATCAAAGAAATAATCTCAAAAAAAAGTCAAAGAAGTCATTTTAATCTAATCTACAAACATATATTAATTATTAAAGGCAGAAAACATAACAAAAGCAAGAATAATAAATCAGATTTACCTTGTAGGCGATGCGCAGGAGCACTACATCAATGTCTTTTTAAGGCACGTAAAAATGAAACATTAGATCATCACCACGTGGGTTACAATATAAAAACTTTTGTTAACTGAAGAAACACGTCTTGAATCTTTGACAGTCGGAAAGCAAGTGATCAGCATGTGCGCCAAAGCCCAGCCCGTGCGCGATTTGGGGGCCCTAACTACGCGCATCGGATGCCTACACAAATGAAACTAGATCCTATATAATTAACAAGTTGAACTATCAGTGATATGAATATATGTGTACAGAGAGAGCATATCATCATATTAACATTATAAATAACAAACATTTACTGGTAATGCGCTTATAGTAAATATAAAGATAAAAATAACTGCGTATTGTTACAGGGCACTACTTTAGAACATTCTAGAAACTCTGGAAAAGGAGGGAATCTAAATATAAGATAGAGCAAGGAAAGTTCCCTATTATCTATGGAGGAGTGCCGCATCTGTCATTAATGCATGAGTCATACGTGCACCAGTGCCCCTAAGTAGGCTACTAAAAAGCAGTGCAACCCATTGCAAGGGGATGCCACTCTAGTATTCCACAACTATCCAGATAGACATAACAAAGTCGCACCCCTTACACTATGTTATAGACCTAGCTCTGTAAAAGCGGTGTAATCTAGATCTGGATTCAACTATGGCAAAATACCATAAATTCATTAAGTGCCGTGCTTAAATTGTAACGTTGGTGATAGGATGCCCCTCCTCACTTCCCGATCCACCACTGCTTTCATTGTTTTCCCTCAATTTAGCCATTTTGTGGCTCAGTCCATTATCTTTTCTTATTGTTTTTTACCTGCTGTGCTCCTTCTCAACCATTCTGGTCGTCATTACATGTTTCTGCTTTCATATTCTGATCACCAGTAGCAATAATCGTAACGGATAAACGCCCCAAGCTTGTCACCTTTTTAGGCAAGCCTTTCTGTAGATCTAATCTACAGGCCAAGTTTAGTGTACCTACCGAAGCATATATATATATGTGTGTGTGTGTGTGTGTGTGTGTGTATAACTTTTTGGTTCTATTGATTTCAAGGGTTAGAGTTTAGACATTCAGGAAAAAATTCAAGCGCTATCGACATTGTTTAACATCGGTTGTCTTTGGTGCGATTACTTTAAAAGTTACGATAGTTAATACTCTAGCCTATAGGGAGCGTAGTGGTTTAGTGGTTTAAACGAAAATACTCTAGCCTTTAGGGAGCGTAGTGGTCTAGTGGTGTGAACAAAAATACTCTAGCCTTTAGGAAGCGTAGTGGTCTAGTGGTTTGAACGCGGATACTCTAGCCCTTAGGGAGCGTAGTGGTCTAGTGGTTTGAACGCGAAAACTCTAGCCTTTAGGGAACGTAGTGGTCTAGTGGTTTGAACGCGAATACTCTAGCCTTTAGGGAGCGGAGTGGTTTGAACGCGAATACTCTAGCCTTTAGGAAGCGCAGTGGTTTGAACGCGAATACTCTAGCCTTTAGGAAGCGCAGTGGTTTGAACGCGAATACTCTAGCCTTTAGGAAGCGCAGTGGTCCAGTGGTTTGAACGCGAATACTCTAGCCTTTAGGAAGCGCAGTGGTTTGAACCAGAATACTCTAGCCTTTAGGGAGCGTAGTGGTTTGAACGCGAATACTCTAGCCTTTAGGCGCAGTGGTTTGAACCAGAATACTCTAGCCTTTAGGGAGCGTAGTGGTTTGAACGCGAATACTCTAGCCTTTAGTTAGCGTAGTGGTCCAGTGGTTTGAACGCGAATACTCTAGCCTTTAGGAAACGCAGTGGTTTGAACGCGAATACTCTAGCCTTTAGGGGGCGTAGTGGTTTGAACGCGAATACTCTAGCCTTTAGGAAGCGCAGTGGTTTGAACGCGAATACTCTAGCCTTTAGGAAGCGCAGTGGTTTGAACGCGAATACTCTAGCCTTTAGGAAGCGCAGTGGTTTGAACGCAAATACTCTAGCCTTTAGGGAGCGCAGTGGTTTGAACGCGAAAACTCTAGCCTTTAGGGAGCGCAGTGGCTTGAACGCGAATACTCTAGCCTTTAGGGAGCGTAGTGGTTTGAACGCGAATACTCTAGCCTTTAGGGAGCGCAGTGGTTTGAACGCGGATACTCTAGCCTTTAGGGAGCGTAGTGGTCTAGTGGTTTGAACGCGAATACTCTAGCCTTTAGGGAGCGTAGTGGTCTAGTGGCTTGAACGCGAAAACTCTTGAGTGGGACGGCGATTCTAACAAAAATATAAAATTAAAAAAAAAATTAGGCAGGGTCACCAAAAAAAAAACAACAACTGTGTATTCAGAACCAAAATAATCTTTATCGTTTAAATATCCGGCACAGTAATGATAGTTGACATTCATAGTCTAGCAGGCTTGTAGGTCGAACAGAAAATACTGACCAAGTACCCTTCTGTCCAAACTATGAAACTAATTTAAATTAAATGACGTCGCTTGTTATTTAGGCTAGCCCAGGTGTCGACGCATCTACAAGTTGGTCAAGGTTTCTGTTTCCCATACAGCGATGTTATTTTACGGATACTTTCACTAAAATTCTACTTTTTACTGCTCTCTCTCTCTCTCTCTCTCTCTCTCTCTCTCTCTCTCCCCCTCCCTCTCTCTCTCTCTCTCTCTCTCTCTCTCTCTCTCTCTCTCTCTCTTTGTTTCTCTCCGTCTCTGTCTGTATGTCTGTCTGTCTGTCTCTCTGTCTGTCTGTCTGTTTGTGTGTGTGTCTGACTGTCTCTCTGTCTGTCTATCTATCTATTTCTCTCCTTGTCTCTGTCTCTGTCTCTCTCATTCTTTCTCTCTTAATGAGAGGCCTATTTATCACGATCTCTAGGAAGTCACACATCAGCAGTCTATATAATTGCGTTTTTTTTTCACTTCTTGACGCATTTCCTCCTCTGCTGCTCCTATAATCTATTATTTTAGGCCAATTAATGCAGCCAAATGTTGTTCAGCTCGCGCGCTGTAGAGCGGCTTTGCTGCATCTGCCACTTACTTCTGTTGGAGATAGCTCAGAGCGGTTCTCAGCCCTGGGCCCCCTCTGAAAGTCTGAGTTCCATTTCGCCGATACGGCCCAGTGACTGAGCAGAACTGAGTAAACAACCCGCACAATTCCCTCAGGTCAGAGCAGGTCGATTGGAACTACACCGAGTTTATCAGATAACAGACAGTCTCGCTCTACCCCTAACCCCACCTCACCCCCCAAACCCCACCCATTCGTCCTTGGAGGCCAACTTCTCACAGCCAGTTTTCACCACAACCACACATACATTAATTGTGTGTTGCACCCCCTAGAAAGGGAAACAAAATACTACCAAGAAGCTACTGCACCCAGACAGCGCTGGTTCCAGAATGGCATGAAAAGCCGTTATAGGTATACATACTAACGGAGCATTTTTTCTAAAGGCCGTTTGTGACTACTCTTGCCCCAGCTTAAGCCTTAGTCCGAGGCCTGACAATCCGCGACAGAGCCGTCCTGGGCCAGAGCGTGATCAAACAACACAGAGGAATGGTCACACTAAAAGTTTTCCCGATCAGGTCTGGCTAGCGATGAGTTAGACAATACTTCCCACTGTCCCCTCTCGCCTGCTCCTCAACTGCAGGGCCCGGTACCATTCTTTCAACTACCACTCACTGCAAAGGCATGGCTGGTTAATGCGGACACGTTTCAGTCCTGCAGAAACAATTTAACAAGACAAGGGGCAGTACGTACAACGTCTTGGTAACTTAAGACGCGTCGTAACAATAATATGAGAACGACAATGACTCGTCGTAAGCTACCGAGACGTACTAACGGTCCATAGTCACAATTAAAGTCGACTAAACCATTATGTTTAATTGCCACGTACAAGAAAAGCCTTCGGAAAAATACAACTATTTAAAACAAACAACAGATACGGCTTTTGAAAGACCTTTGAGGAGCCATCACAAGACCCAGTGAACACAAAAGAATTACAAACGTTTGTGGGAGCATACAAGGATCATAACGAAATATTTCTTTGTCGACTTCTAAAGTTCACTTCCGACATGTTATTCTCGATTTTTTTCCTGTGTGCAATGGTGGGACTAACTACATAATTTCTGTATAAATCTGAAATAGGTTTACTCTACACGCGGAACTGTCAAGAAAAGCCACTAGTACGACTTGGCCAACAGGAGAGGTTGCTACTTCAACCTCCACATTAGTGTTGCCGTCTTTGGCGGTTTGTGGCCAGCTAGCCAGGCTTGCCGCTTGTTTCTTGCAGGCGGGACGCGGTCCTCGTTAGTTTGTCCACGCTCCAGTCTCGCTGGCGGCAGCTCTCGCCCTCAGTGAAGCTTCGGCCTGCGCCTCTGCAAAAACACCGAGTCCCGCACTTACACATTTGTAGAAGCAAAAAACTATGCAGACTACAGTTATGTAGTAACAGTGTAGTGGTACAGTGGTAGGGTACTTATAGTGTACTGGTGACCTATTCAATATTTGAGATCGCCACTGTGGAGTAGTCAGACTTTTACATTAGAGCACGTTAACTGGCTGGCAAAAACCCAAAACAAGATTAGAATAAATGGTAAGGAGAGTTTTTCAAATTTATTTCAAATATAAGATAATTGGCAGATAAATGACTGTGTGTAAAGTACTGTTAATTTACATTTCAATTATGAGAGATATTTTTTTTATGAAGGAGATATCGTTGTGGGTTTTTTTCTCGTTTTTTTTATATTTCATTTTTTTTTTTCGATTGTTTTGTCTAAAAAATATTATATAAATATATAGACGAATTAAGTCATTGTTTTTTTTTCTTTTCTTTTGTTCATAATGACATTTTTGGTTTTCTATGATTTTCAATATGACTCGAATGGATGTACTATAAAAAATGCTAGTTGTGTCAAAAGTATAAAATGTTTTTGTTAATTATAACCATTATACGCTATTACGGAAAAACGTTACTCATCCGAACAATGTTGTTTTCAGTGGATTTATAAGTTTGTAATTAATTAAGTTCATTTTAAGAACCTTAAATATTAGTGTATATAAACTATAAAGAAATTCTCTTGCCATTTACTGCCACACATTAACTGAAATTAAATTTGTGTCGACCCGCTGATATGTTTCCGTAATTCTATTTTACTTTCTTTACTCAGGCTTTGTTATACATGTATATATTTTAAACATCAAAAAATTAGAACTAGCATGCAGTTTAAATCTCACTTATGAATCGAATCATAGTTTCGTGGTTGTTGTTTTTAATATTAAGAAATGGTTTTCCTTTGAGTTTGATTGTAACTAGAACGGCCGTAACAAGTGTAATCATGGTTTTGTCAAAAACATTGTAGACATTAAATCTAAGTGGGAAAAACCTTAGAGACTGTAAATGAGAAAGTATAACTCCACCCAGACAGTTCTTGTTTTCTGCTGATTTCGAAGTTTGTAATTAAACAAGCTTGTTGAAACAAACCTTAAATATTAGAGAATATGTAAAACAAATCCTTGTGTCATATATTCTCTTATACAATTGTACCAAATTAAATAAGATTCGAACCACGAATTCCCTGCTCTAAGTTCTTAGCTCTTATCGATTGATTTATAGCCGCACAGACTTAGTGAAGGAATGCAGATTAACAAATTTAGAAGCAGGCAAAGTAAGAAGATATAAAATTCACCCAAACATAAAAAAAACGCATTCAAGACAAAACAATCGTTCCCTTTACATGACAACACGCTAAGAAGGCTTTCACGGTTGACAGTCACCCCAATGCATACTAACAAGTTCGATGCGCATGAGAAAAGTTGGTAATGCCAATACATGCAGATAGTCGTAGTATTGACGCGCAGGGCTGTTTCTGCTGGTGCTAACTCCATATCCCGAGGTGACGTCAGATAAACTTCACCGCTAACACTTATAACACGTGTTCTAAATCTCTTCCGTTTAATAAGTTGCTTTATAGTATTCATATTGATGAGGCTTACCTCCTAAGTAAAAAGAAAAACAAGAAAACAACAACAACAACTATGTAGCGTTTCGCAATTTAATAGACAAATACACCACGGCACGTAAGTACAACATTGTAGTAACCTTAAGACTCGACCTTAGCTACTGCAACGTTGTACTTAGGAGCACATCCTTGCTTTTAACAAAAAATGAAGTCGGTAGTTTTTAGATCGAAGTACCACAATGCAACATTCAATGACCCATGAAGAATCCTTCGCATCGTTGCGCGCCAAAAGGAACCAATATGAAACTGAATGCAAGTCTAGACAACAGACCACAAGTTACACTTGACCTCTATCTGGTTTGGAGATATCAGGTTCAGTACCATAACAGCATTGGTATTACAAATAAGAGCGCCTCATAAGAAATATTGGTTGTTAAATAGTTGTGGAGAACAACACAAAATAACTGAGATGTGTAAACAGCCTTGTAAAAATGTTGAACACAGCACTGCATGCAGCCAATAAACAAAGCATAATGTTCATGAAAACCAAAGAACAATTTATAATTAAAAAAAAAAAACTTTGTTTATGAAGTCAGACATTGCAATAACACTCGTCTTTAAAAAATTAAAATAAGTAAAGCCGTGCCTGCAAACACTAAACAGTGTTATAACCTCAAAACCATAGCCAATTAAACAAGTACATTCACATATCCTTACTAAAAATCGAGAGTGTAGCATTATATTATAATATATTCGCATAGTCAATCTGAGAAACGAGCTGAGCTTATATGTGGGCCTTCATCATCATCATGATCATCGACATCATCATCATCATCATCATCATCATCATCATCATCATCATCATCATCATCATCATCATCATCATCACGCTGGCCTGTCGGTAGTGTCCATCTAAAGAGCTCTCTGTCTTGAGCGACCCTTCCTGCCTTGCTGGGCCTCCTTTGTAGCCAGTCGCTGATGTCGTCCATCCACCTTCTTGTAGGTCTGCCCTGTCTTCGATCGCTTTGCCCCTAGCGTTGCTTCAAGAATAATTATGTCTTTCCAAACCGTCATGTCTTTTCGGGCAGTTTTCTTTCTTTAGTGGTATGCAACATCCAATTTGGCTTCATCTTGAGAGCGTGTAGTATACATGTTATTTGTGAGCGTTCCATGCCCCTCGTTGTTTGATATCTTAGTGAATAGAATAAACCTAGAACAATGATCAATTACAGTATACTCTGTTCTGCAATCGTAAACGTTTCCCACCTTCTTTATTGAAACAACCAACGCTTTTCTGAAATGCAAAGAAAATGCTGACTGGTGTTACCCAATATTAAAATCATGTCCCATTAAATTCGCAGACATTGTGGGGTGGGCAACGTTGGAAATAAAGCTACCTTGTCGTAGTGTGTTAACCTTTATTTTGTCTTAAGAATAAAGAATTGAAGAACCTACTAATTATACAAAGACTTCTAAAGTATCAACTCTTTCACGCTGTGACCAATGTTTATAATTGCGTCACCATAACATTGTTAATTGAAAACTCACCCCCCCCCTCCTATTTACGTTTGTTTCTTTTGCATCTAAAGGAGGCTTAACTTAACTGAACTCTCTGTCTCTGTCTGTGTCTCTCTCTTTCTCTCTCTCTCTCGCTCTCTCTCTCTCTCCCTCTCTCTCTCTCTCTCTCTCTCTCTCTCTCTCACCCACTTTCTCTCTTTTTTTGTCTGTGTAACCTCATTATCAATAGATTCAAAACAGCAATGATGAAGAGGAATGTACTACGGAACCAATCGGTTCAAGTGCATTTCGGTAACGATCTTTCTATGTACCCCATGATAGAATCTCTTTAATTGGAGATGGGAAACACTATTTCAAAAAGATTGAATAGGCTAAAATTCGTACAAAAAAATATACTGTTTAAATGATATCTTACAGAATTAAATAAAAAGGAAATTTGCTTTTTCTCAATCAAGGGGTAAGAAAAGGAAAATATAAAATAAAATGTGTTCGAGTCGTAATGGTTGTGCTACGGCTTACGAAGACCCCATAGGCCGCAAACTTGCGACTCGTCTAAAGAATTGTGAACAGGAAGGATTGTGGTTCTTAGTCTATTCACTGATCTAACCCACCTTAAGAATTGTGAACAGGAAGGATTGTGGTTCTTAGTTTATTCACTGATCTAACCCACCTTAAGAATTGTGAACAGGAAGGATTGTGGTTCTTAGTTTATTCACTGATTCACTGATCTAATCCATCTTAAGAAATGTGAACAGGACGAATTGTGGTTCTTAGATTATTCACCGATCTAACCCACCTTAAAAACTCTGAACAGGAAGGATTGTGGTTCTTAGTTTAATCACCGATCTAACCCACCTTAGGAACTGTGAACATGAATGATTGTGGTTCTTAGTTTATTCACTGATCTAACCCATCTTAAGAACTGTGAACATGAAGGATTGTGGTTCTTAGTTTATTCACTGATCTAACCCACCTTAAGAATTTTGAACAGGAAGGGTTGTGGTTCTTAGTTTATTCACCCATCTAACCCACCTTAAAAAATGTGAACAGGAAAAATTGTGGTTCTTAGTTTCTTCACTGATCTAACCCACCTTGAGAACTGTGAACAGGAAGGATAGCGGTTCTTAGTTTATTCACCCATCTAACCCACCTTAAAAAATGTGAACAGGAAAAATTGTGGTTCTTAGTTTATTCACTGATCTAATCCGTCTTAAGAATTGTGAACAGGAAGGATTGTGGTTCTTAGTTTATTCACTGACATAACCCACCTTAAGAACTGTGAACAGGAAGAATTGTGGTTCTTAGTTTATTTACTGATCTAACCCACCTTAAGAATTGTGAACAGGAAGAATTTTGGTTCTTAGTTTATTCACTGATCTAACCCACCTTAAGAAATGTGAACAGGAAGAATTGTGGTTCTTAGTTTATTCACTGATCTAATCCATCTTAATGGAGTCAATTTGATGTCACCGAATTTGCGCCCAATATATACGCTTATTGTAGACGGGCCCCAAGACTAAAGTCTGGAAATTGTACGTGGTGTCATACACCATGATTCCTGTCTCACATTATACTGACACCAACCTAACCATTCACAGGGGACTATATCGGAGAAATAAATCTGGGGATCGTGGGATTCGAACAGCGGACCTCCCGATCTGGAGACCAACGCTTTATCACCTGAATCAGTTCACCCCCAGTAGGCAGACTGGACGGAAAGAGTTATAGATAATTATTTTGCGTGTGCGATAAAATAATGGTCCTCAATTTTCTATGCGTAAGTATAGATGGTTTTTCTTTGTACCATTGAGATGGGAGAGTTGTGGGGAAAGACAACCCAAACATAATACAAAAATATATAGAGCATTTCAAAATACTCGGGGGAATTTACAAAAACAGTTTGTGTATGTTGAGGCATCATACATAGAACGTTTGAAAAGAGTAGAGGTAGTTATTTTTAGCAACGTGCTTTGCTGCTTTGTTGTGGGAACGGTGGGGCGTCAATATTGTTTTCTACTAAATAAAAAAAAATTCGAGTCTCAGCAGAATGAACACTCACATTCTTCATTGTTTAGTACCCAATCTTGACAAACAAATCTTTGAATTTTGGCACGATACAAAACGAAGGTAACCTTTTACCAGCTTTATCAATTCCGAAATCTCCATGAATTTGCTGATTCAACTCGCGTGAAGCTTCAGTGGTAATGAACAATCATTTTCATGTGTAAAATTCGATCACTAACAACGCCTCGATTCGCTAGGCTCATGAAATTGTATGAAGCGAATCCATTGGCACAGTTTACTTTTCCCCATAAATATATTTATATTTGTCTTCGTCTCAGATTTTCACAGGACAATCACACAAGTAAGTTAGGGGCCCGCTATATTTGTCTCCGTCTCAAATTTTCACAGGACAATCACACAAGTAAGTTAGGGGCCCGCTATATAAACCGGACATCACACAAGTAAGTTAGTCCAGCCTGCCTGGTATATTACACATGTCTTCTAACATAAGCATAGTAAAACTATTTGAATGATCTACATTTTTTCCTTTAGATTGTGTTTCAGCACCAGCAATTATTTTAACGGTTCGTGCAAATCAAGTCGATCTAAGGAGCACAATAGGAGCGAGCGCAGGGGATGTAAAGTCGCCCAGAAATTAGCTGTACTACATTTTCTTTATAACAACTACGTCCAACCAAGACACGTAAGTCGTGAGGATTTCACATACCCTTTTCGTTCATCGTTATACAACGAGAGGGATCATTTTATTGTCATCGTAGCAACGATCTCAAGTTTTTATTCTGCAGTTGAAATCTTAATTTGAAGAGTTTGTGACGCTATTTTGATGAAGATGGCCCCTGTTGTAGACGAGACGTTGTCTAAGTAGAATTCAGGCAGGCTCGGACACACTGTCTTGTCAACATTTACACAAGTAGTAGAGATAACTAGAAACCCTTTGCAGGAATGCAATAATTTAAGTTTATTAATAGTTAAGAATACAGCTACAAAATTTAATGTTCCCATTATTTTTCTATGGGGTAGTTTTGGTGGCGATGACAATAAAAACGATGATGATAATACATGTATTAATGATTGTGCCATTATTTGTCTCGGCCAGATGCATTGTATGAACCCGTTCCGGAATCCCATGTCCGCTGCCAGACTGGCAGGGGTGGTAACTCTGGCCATCCTCATCGCCTGGATGGCGGCAACTGTTCGGTTAGTCGCTTCGTTAGTCGCTTTGGTTAGTCGCTTTGGTTAGTCGCTTTGGTTAGTCGCTTTGGTTAGTCACTTTGGTTAGTCGCTTTGGTTAGTCGCTTTGGTTAGTCGCTTTGGTTAGTCGCTTTGGTTAGTCGCTTTGGTTAGTCGCTTTGGTTAGTCGCTTTGGTTAGTCGCTTTGGTTAGTCGCTTTGGTTAGTCGCTTTGGTTAGTCGCTTTGGTTAGTCGCTTTGGTTAGTCGTTTTAGCTAGTCGCTTTGGTTAGTCGCTTTGGTTAGTCGCTTTGGTTAGTCGCTTTGGTTAGTCGCTTTGGTTAGTCGCTTTGGTTAGTCGCTTTGGTTAGTCGCTTTGGTTAGTCGCTTTGGTTAGTACCTTGGTTACTCGCTTTGGTTAGTCGCTTGGTTAGTCGTTTTGGTTAGTTACTTTGGTTAGTAACTTCGGTTAGTCGCTTTGGTTAGTCGCTTTAGTTAGTCGCTTTGGTTAGTCGCTTTGGTTAGTCGCTTTGGTTAGTCGCTTTGGTTAGTCGCTTTGGTTAGTCGCTTTGGTTAGTCGCTTTGGTTAGTCGCTTTGGTTAGTCGCTTTGGTTAGTCGCTTTGGTTAGTCGCTTTGGTTAGTTGCTTTGGTTAGTTGCTTTGGTTAGTCGCTTTGGTTAGTCGCTTTGGTTAGTCGCTTTGGTTTAGTCGTTTTGGTTAGTCGCTTTGGTTACTCGCTTTGGACAGCCCGAAACATAGCAACAGCCTTTTTTTTTTCTTTGCATTATGCGGCGATCTGAAAAAAAATGAAAGACCTATTACCTGATTCATAGGGGGAGCTTTGGTTAGTCGCTTTGGTTAGTCGCTTTGGTTTAGTCGTTTTGGTTAGTCGCTTTGGTTACTCGCTTTGGACAGCCCGAAACATAGCAACAGCCTTTTTTTTTTTTTTGCATTATGCGGCGATCTGGAAAAAAAAATGAAAGACCTATTACCTGATTCATAGGGGGAGGGGGGGTTAATTTCTGAAAATCATATTTGATCAATTTTGTTAATCTTTCCGCCGACTAGTTAGGTCGGTGACAATTAATGTGACCGGCTGAGAAAATAGCCTAAAGTCTCCCCCCCACCCCCCTCGCCCGCCTGTCTCGTCTGTGGCGTTACAAAAATGTCAGGCGTCAGATTTAGGGCACGTCCTCAACATAGCCTTTTTAGCCTGATGATGATGATGATGATGATGATGATGATGATGATGATGATGATGATGATGTTGATGATGATGTTGATAAATGTGGTGTTTAAGCATTTTAAGTCAGCACTGTATTGTATAAGGGCTCTAAGACTAAGGTCTCACAAATTATTTCACTTCTTGTAATATAGAGACTATGAAAGGATTAACTTGACTTCTGTCTCAGTAGGTAACAAAAAAATGACACCGACACAACCAGGAGGGGTCGGGTCGCAAGAGCTGGGCTCGAACCACGTACCTCCTGTGTGCAATGCGCATGTTTTACCCTGGTGTCGATTCGTCTAAAGATTGGATCGGTAATCGTGTAAAGGGCAGGGTCTGCTTTATAAAATAAAAAAGTCGGATTTGTATTGTGGGAGTAATACTAGTCAAAGAAGCTCCTGTTAGACCTCTTTGTTTATGTGATTCGATATGCAAATGAACTAAAAAACCGCCGCTTGAGCCCCGTCCCCACCATGTTAAACTGTCCCCTAGCGGAGCTGACTCTGTTGACCTCAAAAGGTCAAATGATCTACATGAAATTTAGAGACGTGTCCTTGACTGATGACGCCACTAGAAAAGTTGGGAGACATAGATGCTCAGTGTTTTGAGATGGCAAATGCTCCGAATATCCGAATATCTAACGTAAAAGATCAACACAACCAGGAAGGGGCACAGGCAGTGGATTTTGGACTCATCACATATAGAAACACACAGACAAAGAGTTCCAACAGGAGCTTTTCTCACTAGTATTACTCCTGGGCCAAATTGGTACACCTCTATCCAACACAGCATGCGAATTAGAAGTAAGGATAGAACATTATAAAATCATACTTTGACCTCAGTCGTAGCCAACTCATGCGAATTAGAAGTAAGGATAGAACATTATAAAATCATACTTTAACCTCAGTCGTAGCCAACTCATGCGAATTAGAAGTAAGGATAGAACATTATAAAATCATACTTTGACCTCAGTCGTAGCCAACTCATAAAACTAAACCAATCCCACGAGATGCGACACAGTACATTGATCGCTGGAGTTTGATTGGCGTCCAAAGTCATATCTATAAACAGGCTTTATTGTGGACGGATCCTTAATCTAACGTCTGACAAAGTTACGTCCTGCCACATAGAGGCAGTGTATGGATACCAGACTTCTGTCTCAGCCAGTCACACTTTACTGACACCGTCCTAACCAGTAAGCGGCGAAAATGGACATAAATAGTTTTCACCCATCATGGATTACAAACCAGCCTGCTTCTTGGTAATCGAACTAGGCACTTTCAGATTAGCACCTCGGGACATTTCTGACTGAGCTACATGGCTCTCCACAGCGGCTTCTAGTAATAACAGAGTCACCGAAATAAACAAACTTTTGCATTTAAAACCAAACAATAGGTATACTCATTAAAACTTTGTATACAGATAGTATATTTATAGAATATTAAATTGACCAAGGGCCCCTATTTTTATCTCTATCACAACCTATGATATATATCGATGAAGTTGTCTTTCCGTCTGTTTATGAAGGTATGCCACTGATGGGGATATTCTTACAAGATACAGAGTGCCAAGCCCCTACCAGGGGGACATGGAAGGCGCACATTCAGAGGTATCGATTGTCGTTCAAAACAACCTATCAAATTTCTTTTTCATCTCTTAATTTAAAAGCCTTATTTAAAAAAAAACATTCTTCGGGAAGAGAAGATGTAACACCCTTCACCCAGCCAATGCTACAAATTCTATAAAACTGGTTTTCAGCCTTCATTTGACCAACAAACAATCTCTATGAACTATGTGAGTTCCGAACTAGGAATGCTAATAATAATAATAATAATA
>RQTK01000825.1:98718-111562 GCA_003991915.1 Elysia chlorotica
ACTTTTATATGCTGCTACACACAAGAAAGGGCGCTGAGACTAGATCTTCTATTTCATACTGACTCTGACTCAACTAGCTACAGGTGACGAAATTAGACAAATAAATTTTTGACTGAACGTGGGATCCAAACCGCGGACCTCCCGATCTGGAGACCAATGCTAAATTCGATATTAGTAAAAGCGTAGGTAACAGAGCGTATAGTTTTTAACATACATTCTCAGATTGTATTAATATCAACATTCTGTGGTAGTATATTTAATTTTTAAATACCTTTTTTTTACTTATGCAGGTTATCAAAAATAAAGGTTCTATTGTTATTGTGAGGTTTGCGTTTTAGTAAATTCATAGAGGACTGATTGTTTGAAATATTGAATGCCGGAAATTTAAAATTTAAGATGAAAACAAAATGTTTTTATGAAAAACAAAATGTAAAGTATACTATTTTTATAATCTCTTAAACGTTTATTTTGATATATCGATCAAAGTAGTTGCCTTAAATATATGATAAAGTTTCTTTTCAAATTTCATACAGCTTAAGAATACTAACTGTATTTAAAGCATCTTTGTCTTTGTTTGTTCCAGAAAGTCGGAAATTTTTCAAAATATAGCAAAAATCCATGTTTTTGGGACGCGGCGTCGAAGAAGTTAAAATGCCTGCCCTATTTCTACATGCCTGGGTTTCCCAAATGCGGCACCACAGATTTTTATGGTATCATCAAACATCATCCAGAGTATGTAAAGAGCGGCAAAGAATACCATTGGCATAACCACCTTCAGTTTATGCAGAAATACCGTGAGTAATGAAGATCACAAAAAAACGTAAGGAAATCTTTAAGGTTCTATAAATATTTACCAACATTGAATGGTATTGAAAAATTCAAAGTACTATGGGTATTTTTTAAAGCATCATGGTTTTAAATGAAGTAGAAGCAGCAGTGGAAGTCGTTGTCGTAGTAGTAGTAGTAGTAGTAGTAGTAGTAGTAGTAGTAGTAGCAGTAGTAGTAGTAGTAGTAGTAGTAGTAGTAGTAGTAGTAGTAGTAGTAGTAGTAGTAGTAGTAGTTGTTGTAGTAGTAGTCGTAGTAGTAGTAATATTAGTAGTTCTTGCTGTTGTTGTAGTAGTAGTAATAGTAGTAGCAGTAACTGTTGTAGTGTTTCTTATAGTAATAGTGGTATCGGTAGTAGCATCAACTGTCAAGCGAGTAACAGCAGCGGCAGCATAACTATTAGGGCTGTATCTGGTTTAGTTTAATCAAAATATATTGATAACAAAGGCTTAGAATCAACAATACAACGTAAGAAACCAATGCTTCTTGAGGCTTAAAAAAACAAAACAAAACAAAAACTCAGTCACTCTTTAATCGCATTTGTCTTTGTAAAAATGATAACCGAATGTATTTCATGTCTTCTACTTAGGTGACCTAGAGGTATACCTCAACAATCTTCGTGTTGTTGCAAATCAAGTTCAGAATGATCTCAAGAAGAAATATTTCAGTCGGAAAATAACAGGTATATCATTAAGTACATTTTCCATCGTCTTTGTGACATTAGAATTGAAATCTTTTAAACTTTGAGTTTATCACTTACCATCGCCTATGTGACATTAGAATTAAAATCTTTTAAACTTTAAGTTTATCACTTACCATCGCCTATGTGACATTAGAATTAAAATCCTTTAAACTTTAAGTCAATCACTTACCATCGTCGGAACAAAACTCCTGCTTTCATCCTTTTCTAAGGCCTTAGCCAATTAAAACTATCTCTTTTCCTCTGTATCTCTCTTCCTCCCTCTCTCTTTCACTGCATTCCTCTCTATCTTTCTGTCTGTCTGTCTGTTTGTCTGTCTGTCTGTCTGTCTGTCTGTCTGTCTGTCTGTCTATTTGCTAATTTTCTACAAAAAAAGTAATCTAAAATTTAAAAAAAATTTGAAACACAGAAAAAAGTTCTCCGTTTCAATCATCCTAAGAAAACTTTTATGTCCTGCAAAAACAACTCAGCCATTAATTTTATCTACGGGACTCTTGCCCAGGGGACTTCACTCCTGACTACTTATGTGACAACTTAAGGTGGCGCTGCTTTCAGGGGAACAGAGGACTGGACTCGCCCATGTACACCAACGCCCACTCTATCCACAGTCTCACCCCAAACGCCAAGTTTATCATTTTCATCAGAGACCCTGTAGAGAGGTGAGTGTTAACTGTTATCGTAGTCTTAGTATTAGTGGTAATAACAGCAGCAGCAGCAGCAGTAGTAGTAGTAGTAGTAGTAGTAGTAGTAGTAGTAGTAGTAGTAGTAATAGTAGTAGTAGTAGTAGTAGTAGTAGTCGTTGTAGAGGCATAGAGTCAGAGAAGCAGAGATGCAGCGAGGCAAAGAGACAAATAGGCAAAGAGACAGAGAAACAAAGAGGCAGACAGACAAATATGCAGAGAGACAGATAGACAGGGAGGCAGAGAGGCAGAAAACAGAGAGACAGACAGAGAGACACTGAGACAGAGAGGCACAGAGACAGAGGGGCAAAGAGACAAAGAGGCAAAGAGATAAAGAGACATAGAGTCTGAGAGACAGGGAGACAGAGAGGCAAAGGGACAGAGAGGCAAAGAGACTGAGAGGCAGAGACACAAATAGGCAAAGAGACAGAGATGGAAAGAGATAAATAGGCAAAGAGACAGAGATGCAAAGAGAGGCAGAGACACAGAAAGAAAGAGAGGCAGAAAGACAGATAGGTAGAGAGACAGAGAGACAGATATACAGAGAGATAGAGATACAGAAAGGAAGAGAGGCAGAGAGACAGAGAGGCAGAGACACAGAAAGGAATAGAGGCAGAGAGACAGATAGGTGGAGAGACAGAGAGACATAGATACAGAGAGATAGAGATACAGAAACAGAAAGGCAAAGAGACAACTAGAATTCTTACAAACTAAAGTTTAGCTAAATGTCCCTTCTAAAATAATGTTACATTATAACTATGAGTCACAATCGAAGTAGGCCTAATGTGAAAATGTATCTAACATCAATATTTTTTTAATTGCGTTCAGCATGAAAATACAGCAGAGATGCAGCGAGGCAAAGAGACAAATAGGCAAAGAGACAGAGAATAAAGAGGCAGACAGACAAATATGCAGAGAGACAGATAGACAGGGAGGCAGAGAGGCAGAAAACAGAGAGACAGACAGAGAGACACTGAGACAGAGAGGCACAGAGACAGAGGGGCAAAGAGACAAAGAGACAAAGAGACAAAGAGACATAGAGTCTGAGAGACAGGGAGACAGAGAGGCAAAGGGACAGAGAGGCAAAGAGACTGAGAGGCAGAGAGACAAATAGGCAAAGAGACAGAGAGACAGAGAGACAAAGAGACAAAGAGACAGAGAGACAGAGAGACAGAGAAACAGAGAGGCAGAGAGACAGAGAAACAGAGAGACAGAGAGACAGACAGACAGACAGACAGACAGACAGACAGACAGACAGACAGACAGACAGACAGACAGACAGAGAGAGAGACAGAGAAATAGAAAGAAAGATAGATAGGTAGAGAGACAGAGAGAGATAGATAGAGAGACAGACAGAGAGACAGATAGGTAGAGAGACAGAGAGACAGATATACAGAGAGATAGAGATACAGAAAGGAAGAGAGGCAGAGAGACAGAGAGGCAGAGACACAGAAAGGAATAGAGGCAGAGAGACAGAGATGCAAAGAGAGGCAGAGAGACAGATATGTAGAGAGACAGAGATACAGAAACAGAAAGGCAAAGAAACAACTAGAAATCTTACAAACTAAAGTTTAGTTAAATGTCCCCTCTAAAATAATGTTATATTATATGAGTCACAATCGAAGTAGGCCTAATGTGAAAATGTACCTAACATCAATATTTTTTAAATTGCGTTCAGCATGAAAATACATATTTTTACTACTACTACCCCCCCCCACACACACACACACACAAACACACACCTTTTTCTTCCATGTCAGGTTCTACTCCAGGTTCAAACATATGATATTTGTCAGCCCTAAGATCTTCGGAAAGCACTGGGGGGAACCGACCCCGGAAACGTTTCACAAAGCGGCCATGGAGGTTATCCGCTTGTACACAGATTGCTTCCGGAAATTCCCAATACGCCAGTGTGTCTACAACACCTCACTGTTCACGGAGTCGGTGAGTGACGTGAACGCTAAGCAGCAACAAACAACAAACGTTCTTGTTTCAAACTAGCTGTGATTTATACATGCTTGAGTTAAAACACAAATATCTACGAAAAGAAGAAAACAGGGTTGTTTTTTTTCCGGTTTTTTTTTTGGGGCCGGAAAAAAAGGGGGGGGGGGGGGGGGTGTTTATTTATTTCAAACAACAAAAGAATGGTTTCCTGGTCGGGAACTCTCCGGTTTGACGCCTGCGATCATTCACAAATTTGTTTTTTCCGATTTCGCCCCCCCCCCCCCCACCCTCGCGCCCCCCCCCCCCCCCCCCCCCTCCTTTCATGGTTGTGTAGGTGTCAGTAAAATGAGACCGGCTGAGACAGGAGTCCAGATCCCCCTGCTCTGTCTCGTGTGTGGCAACACGTACATTTTCAGACGTTAGTCTTGAGGCCGGTATATATAGTGCTCACGTTCAAGCAACATATAAGCAAATAAACAAAACCAAGCAAACAGTTCATGGAAAAGGGGAAGGATAGTTTCCTTTTGGTATGTCAATTTTTAAGTTGTTTTTTTTTCCTTGGTTTGTATGTGTGTGTGTGTGTGTGTGTTGATCTTTTATTATTGATATTTTATTTCTGATAAATAAACGGCACTCTCTTAAAATATTTTTTTAAATATACTAATATGTTTTTTGTTTCAACAGATGGTGAATGATATTGGATTCTACCCAGTGTGTCTGGAAGATTATCTCAAATTGTTTCCAAGACAAAATTTCCTCTTTATAAAGTAAGCACAGATTTCAATCTATTCAGTATATTTTATCTGAGTGGGTGAATATTGATTTTGACCATAAAATATCTGGTCCCTAAATGTATTGAAAGCTTCTGCACGGTTCATGTATGTCTATTGTGAATACTGGTTAGAGAGAGAGAGAGAGAGAGAGAGAGAGAGAGAGAGAGAGAGAGAGAGAGAGAGAGAGAGAGAGAGAGAGAGAGAGAGAGAGAGAGAGAGAGAGAGAGAGAGAGAGAGAGAGAGAGAGAGAGAGAGAGAGATAGACTGTCTCTAACTGTGAGAGCGCCGAGGAGTGCAGTAGCGCTGTGGTTAGAGAGTTGGCTTCCATCGGAAAAAGCTCTACAGTTTGTGTCCTCACTTTCATGGCCGCAATTTATATTATATGAATCTCTTTTTTCATGAATCTCTTTCAAGTTTAATTATATGACACTTGATTCTTTCTTGGTCTTTCAGGTTTGAAGACTATACGGAGGGTCGTGAAAAGATACTAAACAAAGTGTTAAAGTTTCTGGATATGGGTGAGTAAAAAATGGAACAAAGAGTTATCACATAATGTCAGCCAAAATTAACCAAGCCACCAACGTTAAGGGGAGCCAGAATTGCCTTAGTTGCTGATGGAAACCAACCAACCAACCAACCAACCAACCAACCAACCAACCAGTTAATCAAACCAGCCAATTAACCAATATCCGTTTTTTTTCTATGAAAACCAACACAACTTTTCCCCCTTTTTTTTCAGGCCCGTCGACGGAGTCAATGAAAGAAATCGTCAAGAGCAAAACAGTTGCCAACGCTGGCCACTTTGAACCTGTTCCCATGTTGAACGAAACACGCCTCGCCCTTCGACACTTCTTCTCGCCCTTTGTTCGAGATTTGAAAAGAATAGTCGGTGCTGATTTTGTCCAGTCATGGGGATACTGATACATTCTCAAGCGGATACTCATACATAGCCAAGGAGATACTGATACATTCTCAAGCGGATACTGATACATTGTCAAGGGGATACTGATACATTCTCCAGCGGATACTGATACATAGCCAAGGAGATACTGATACATTATCAAGGGGATACTGATACATTGTCAAGGGGATACTGATACATAGCCAAGGAGATACTGATACATATCCAAGGGGATACTGATACATAACCAAGGGGATATTGATATACAGCCAATGGAATACTGATACATAGCCAAGGGGATACTGATACATAGCCAAGGGGATACTGATACATAACCAAGGGGATACTGATACATTGTCAAGGGGATACTGATACATAGCCAAGGGGATACTGATACATTGTCAAGGGGATACTGATACATTGTCAAGGGGATACTGATACACAGCCAAGGGGATATTGATACATATCCAAGGGGATATTGATACATAGCCAAGGGGATACTGATATACAGCCAATGGGATACTGATACATTGTCAAGGGGATACTGATACATTGTCAAGGGGATACTGATACACAGCCAAGGGGATATTGATACATATCCAAGGGGATATTGATACATAGCCAAGGGGATACTGATATACAGCCAATGGGATACTGATGCATTGTCAAGGGGATACTGATACATTGTCAAGGGGATACTGATACATGGTCAAGGAGATATTAATACATAGCCAAGGGTATACTGATACATTGTCAAGGGGATACTGATACAAATCCAAGGGGATACTGATACATTGTCAAGGGGATACTGATACATTGTCAAGGGGATACTGATACATTGTCAAGGGGATACTGATACATTGTCAAGGGGATACTGATACATAGCAAAGAGAATACTGATACATAGCAAAGCGGATACTGATACATAGCCAAGGGGATACTGATACGTTGTCAAGGGGATACTGATACATTGTCAAGTGGATACTGATACATATCCAAGGGGATACTGATACATTGTCAAGAGGATACTGATACATTGCCAAGGGGATACTGATACCTAGCCAAGGTGTTCAGCTTTCTAGGTTGCTTGATTGGCAACTTTCACTTCAGGTTTTCTCCACGGAGTTGGCGCACGGGTGGTCACGTGAGTTTTGTTCTTGCAAAGGTGCCACGTCTTGGATCAAGGAGTGCAGGCCGTTTATATTGTGTGTGTTTTGGTAGATACCAAGGAGAGAAGTTTTTCTTTGAACTCGCTGGTATTTATTTATTTGACTGATATTTATAAATCTTCTAGATTTCTGCTTTGGAAACAAAGCTTTTTTTGCACTTCAAAACATATCACATTATTGTCAGATAGACAGATATCTATTGATCAAAAGTTAATT
This sequence comes from Elysia chlorotica, assembly GCA_003991915.1. Classification (NCBI taxonomy): domain Eukaryota; kingdom Metazoa; phylum Mollusca; class Gastropoda; family Plakobranchidae; genus Elysia; species Elysia chlorotica. Next base: position 105,927 of record RQTK01000825.1, read on the forward strand.
AGATTTCGCATACCTCTAGATCAAACTCGGTCAAGAATATCGTTCGATGTTTTGTTTTGTTAAATGTAGTTTTAAAAAATGACCAGAAGTTGTAAGTCTGTGACACACCCGTGTAATAATCTAGTTGTACTAAGACAACAACTAACCATCAAGGGCTGTATCTTTTTTTATTAAATGTTTACGGAAAGTGTAATACATTAGTGATTTTTTTCTGCAGAGTTATTATATGCACCATTGTATAACAATAAATTATACTAATAATTGGATTTGGATACCCTTTTTACACAAAATGATGACGCTTTAGCGATGCCGATTGTAGACTCACACAGATAAGTCAATGGTAAGATTGTGCGCCGTAAGTACAATTTCGCAGTACCTAACGAGTCGTCGTAAGAATATGTGATAAATAAGGTTTACGGCCCTGTGTGTATACAATTGGCAAGGCTGCAGAGCATATTAATGTTGTATATAAATTGTGCTACCCATGGTTGAGAGAGCATATTAATGTTGTATATAAAATGTGCTACCCATGGTTGTGGAAGGACAAAAACCTGCGATCGCATTTCACCGCACGCGATACATTTTTCTTTTTGTTTTGTTGTTTCACATGTTGTTGGTTTTTTTTGTTTCGTTTTTGTTTTATTTTGGTTTGATTGTTTCTACAATTTGATTTCAATGCCGTTATGACTGCGTTTTCTAGTTGGTTGTACCTATGTATAACCCTTTGCACGAGTGGTATTATAAATCTTTAATTATTACCTTAAGATTTGTGATTATAATGTTATGTTATAAATAACATGATCAAATGTTCACTATATTGACTGTGGCCGCTGCAATGAGCCAAAGAATTTATTATGCAATATCCTGTTTATGTGACAGTTCAATGTGTTTAGACGACGTAGTCAGGGCTACAGATTTGAACAATGTTTCCTAAACAATAACTTTTTTCAATGACCATAGTCTTTTAACATTTCTGCAGTAAAGCTGGAGACTAACTTAACATGCCAAGAGTCGGATGTAAAGTTGGGGATTAACTTAACATGCCAAGAGACGGATGTAAAGCTGGGGATTAACTTAACATGCCAAGAGTCGGATGTAAAGCGGAGCATCAAATTAACATGCCAAGAGACGGATGTAAAGCTGGAGACTAACTTAACATGCCAAGAGTCGGATGTAAAGCTAGAGATTAACTTAACATGCCAAGAGTCGGATGTAAAGCTAGAGATTAACTTAACATGCCAAGAGTCGGATGTAAAGCTGGGGATTAACTTAACATGCAAAGAGTCGGATGTAAAGCGGAGCATCAAATTAACATGCCAAGAGACGGATGTAAAGCTGGGGATTAACTTAACATGCCAAGAGTCGGATGTAAAGCTGAGGATTAACTCAACATGCCAAGAGTCGGGTGTAAAGCTGGGGATTAACTTAACATGACAAGAGTCGGATGTAAAGCTGGGGATTAACTTAACATGACAAGAGTCGGATGTAAAGCGGAGCATTAACTTAATATGCCAAGAGTCGGATGTAAAGCTGGAGATTGACTTATCATGCCAAGAGTCGGATGTAAAGCTAGGGTTTAACTTAACATGCCAATAGTCGGATGTAAAGCTGGGGATTAACTTAACATGCAAGAGTCGGATGTAAAGCGGAGCATTAACTTAACATGCCAAGAGTCGGATGTAAAGCTGGGGATTAACTTAACATGCCAAGAGTCGGATGTAAAGCTGGGGATTAACTTAACATGCCAAGAGTCGGATGTAAAGCTGGGGATTAACTTAACATGCCAACAGTCGGATGTCTGCTTCTGTCAGTCAAGAGAGTTTTCTCTATACTGAGTTTTTATTTTATTTTGCTTAGTGTCTAACATCAACTCTCTAATTATAGCCTATATTGTGGAGGGGCCCCATAACTAACGTCTGACAAGTTTACACACTGCCATACAGAGACAGCGCGGGGATACCATGACTCTGTCCCAGCCGGTCACATTAAACTGACACTGACCATAGCGGTGTAGAACACTAGTCAGCTCATAGCATAGATGTGCTATTTATAGATATATGGCTCATAGCCGTCTTACTGTGAGTGTGACGTCAGAATGGCCGTCCGAGACAGCCTGGCAATGCGTGTTTTACAACGTCCATTCTTTACGTTAGACGTAACCTTGGCCGCCTCGGATATCCGACTCTGCGTCCGTCAGCAGAAACATAAAAAATGGCTCACTTTTACCAAAATATGTGGCCTTGTATTCTCGCCTTCAAAGAAAACCGGCATGTTGGTTCTATAGAGAGAGGGTTTCACTGGTAAAAGGAAACTGAGGGACCAATGCGGTGAACGTATCGGTTTTTTTTTTTGTTCTTTTTTTTTTTTTTTTTTTTTTTTTGGGGGGGGGGGGGCAGTAAGCCTAACTGTATTTTGAAACGGCCAGACGATGAGTTGTCTCAGTTGTCAAAGTGTACACGAAAGTATAATAATGCTCTTGTGAATTCAGCTGTTACCACGCGAAATTTCGCCTAGCACAACCTGGTCTTTATAGAAAACGGAACTGGTGTATTTTTAGTAAGGATACGCTCAAGGGTCTTGTTTGCATGTATTATAACAAGTTTGTTTATTCTTTGCCGTAAGTGATACTTTTTCTTGAATTGTTTTTTACACTTAACAAATTTTTCAAAGATGTCCATGTGATAGTCAAAGAGGATTTTAGGCTCAACTCACAAGAATGTGCAGTTCTTGTTATAATTTCAAATAAATACGATCTCATTATTACCAGCAACAAATAAAACATTTCTTTACCATTGCTATTCTTGTTTATCATCTTGTTTTTATTTCCCTGACCATTTTCTTCTTCTTCTTCTTCTTCTTCTTCTCTCTCTCTCTCTCACTCTCTCTCTCTCTCTCTCTCTCTCTCTCTCTCTCTCTCTCTTTGTATATATATTGTGTGTATTGAGTGAAGTATTTACATTAAAGAAAAAGGTAAATGGAACAGTTGCGCTTATAATGTAGTGGCACAGAAGTCCAAGATTATGCCTGGATGGATGATGCCAATAAATAACCAATACATCAGCTTCTACACAAGTCCTAGTGTATCTACCCTGGGGTGGCATGCACAGAGTTGGACTGAGCTTACAACTCATCATCAGATCACTACGTGAACAAGAGAAGCCTTAAGGCGAGGTGTCAGCCCACGTGATCATGGCTGTACTTACAACCCCACCCGGTGTCTCTTTGAAGCAGCATGTATAGTCGGGAACAGAACCACCAGATTGGCGTGGATTAAAAAAAAAAAGGCGTAACATTATTGACTATATTCAAGGCACTCTGGTACAACACTAACTTAATTTTGACAAAAACGCGTCTAACAGTAGGCCTACTGTTTAGGTCTTCCGTCTGCCAGGCATGGTTTTAAGGTCCACCTAAACAAAAATTGACAGGTCCATCTCTAAACCAAAAAATGTAATGTCAACAAGAGATTAAACTATGGTACAGTGGTAGGAAGCTCAACCTTGGAGGTCCACTTAGATCAGTTGGCAGTGCTTTGGACAGACATGTCGGAGATCCAAGGTTCGAAGCTCACTAAACTACACGCGGTGCCCTCGTTTACCTATAATACATGAAGGTAGACATTTTTGTGGTTAAACCAAGGGGTATGAAAGACAGTGGCAGTAAAGATCTGTTCATTTTTTTAAGTTGATCGCAATTAATTCCGACAGACGACGAACAAAAGCTGGTTTTGGTCTTTGCTGTGCATATCAAAATGTACACATGATATTTAACCAGTTGCCAAATCTAGATCTATGCCTCAGTGGATTTTCTCAAGCTTCTCATATATTTTGTATGTGATGTGTACGCCTAACAATGCCAAAAGCTTACCATTGGATCAATACATAAAGGCTGAGAAACAAAGGAGCCCTACGACATGCCTTCCAGAACCTGCTCTAGTCTTAGTACTTGATTAGTTCAAGAGATTGATTAAGCCCGTGGCTTTGTGCCAGTAGATCGACAACTCGAGACAATCATGCTGCACAATCTCCAGGCGCTACTGTGTAAGTGATACAGCCAGACCCAGCCCTAGATCTCCGACACACGATCAGTTATCCTCTAGAACAGAACTTTACAGTTACGTTTTATTTTCTAATTGAACTACTAATTCTGTTATCAACTTGTCACGTAAGTTGTGTTACGCGTTTGTTTGTTTGTTTGCCCTCTAAAACAATGAACATTAATGTGTACATGTAGACAAATAACTGCAGAGGTACGCTTTTTTCCTATTTACCTTTATTTTAAAGAAAATTGAGGCCATGTGAAACACACTGTGACAGCATCATGGAGTGGTGATTTGGTAGATATATTAAATGTAATTTATTATTATTATTATTATTATTATTATTATTATTATTATTATTATTATTATTATTATTATCATCATCATCACCATCATCGTTATTATCATTGTTTTGCTTAAAATAGGTAGACCGTGTTAGCCATACACTTGATGTGATATATTATTTTTTTAGTCATGACTAAATTAATTTTTGTATCTTAAAATAGTTTTGTTTAAGACGACTAGGTTCACCCAAAAATTTGTTTCCTAAAAATACCCGCAACATTATTATTTTTATAAACTAAGTTTAAGAAGTATGCAGGCATTTAGATATATCATTCACGGGTGGGTACTTAGTGTTCAGAGGTGAATACAGCTATGACTCCAAGAATATTCGCAAAATATCGGGAATTGTTAAGCGCAAAGATTTAATATAAATGTTGAAGGTCTATCGTTTTGTCAAGTTGACCAAGTTTAAGAATGTAGAGTATGGTGAAAAGCCCCACACTTCTGGTCCCACCTAAAGGTAGAGGGCCTATCGTCGCAGAGGTCTAGAGGCACTAGTCATATTAAGGAATAATCCCAATCACATAATGAGAGATGTTTCTTTCTTTTATTGATTAACGACCACAGTCAGAACTATTTTGGACGGGTCCCAAGTATGACATCTAATTTATTTACGTGCTGCCAAGTTGCTGAGTTGAGAGACCTGGACTCCTGTCTGGGCGGGCAGCTCACACCGACCCAAGTGTCATGGTGGAAATTGGACAAATACATTTTGACAAACCGGGATTGAAACCGCAGCTTTTCCCATCGCAATAAGGAAATCTTACAGAGGCTTCATGCACGTATAAAATTTGAAGACATAAGTCTTGGGGCCGGTCCACATTATAGGCTATTTAGTGCTGAAGTTGGACGTTAAACCAAGTCAACTCAAGTAATTCAGGGTAGGCTCAATTTGAGCAGTTACACGCATTGATTAGTCCATTCTGTGTTGTGATATCCAGGGCTCACTGGAAGTCGCTCCTAAGCCCCTGAATCAATAAATGAAGCGCTAAGCTATGACATTGTCCTTCCAGAACGGTGTTAGACGGCCATGGCTGAGCCCGGCTATCGACCACTGGTCAGGGTAGCAGGATCTGGATCCAGATCAGTCACGCCCCATTGACCACAGAGCGATTTCTGATCTCGACGCTAGCTAGCCGTGGTGCTTAGTAATTAGTACACAAGTACTGTCTGAGGCTTGTTAAACAATGGTTGTTCGTAACGAGGACTCTCTCTCTCTCTCTCTCTCTCTCTCTCTCTCTCTCTCTCTCTC
>RQTK01000825.1:113051-165670 GCA_003991915.1 Elysia chlorotica
TCTCTCTCTATCTCTCTCTCTCTCTCTCTCTATCTATCTATCTATCTCTCCCTCTCTGTCTCTCTCTATCTTTCTCTCTCTATCTATCTCTCTATCTCTCTCTCTTTCTCTCTTTCCCTCTCTCTTTCTCTCTCTCTCTCTATTTCTCTATCTATATGGTGGTTAACCAATCCGGGAGGTTGAACCACACTGTACTGTACTCTGGTACAGGGAAAGTGTAGGACCACAAGGGGTTAACCAATCCGGGAGGTTGAACCACACTGTACTATGGTACAGGGAAGTGTAGGACCACAAGGGGTTAACCAATCCGGGAGGTTGAACCTCAGTGTACAGGGAAAGTGTAGGACCACAAGGGGTTAACCAACCCGGGAGGTTGATTCTTACTGTAGTCCGGACCAGCAAGGCAGCGCAGGTGAATCGCCCCAGTCCACAAAGTGTGCACGAGGTATAGACGCTCTATTGAGCTCAGCTGATACGGAGCGAAGTTCCGCGTTGTACAACCTCTGGTCTCTTCAGACTCCAGTGTCCTCCAGTGAGGACAACCTAAAGAGTCTTGTCCTGGTTTCTTACAAACGTTTCATTTTCCTAATCATTGAACCATGTAAAAAAAAAGTTATATACTTTAGGTGACGTTTTTCAATTAACCCATTCTTAACACTCTACTCCGCCTTGGGTTGCCTCTTTCTGACTGCCATGTTGGCTGGTGTAGCATGATAAGGGTTAAAATGCATGTTCTTTAAAATCGTTTACTTTTACATCATTCTTTCTGCAAGTTTATGCATATTTCGGTGGTTTTGCCTTCTAGTTTTGGACGCCTTTCTGTTAGTGGGTAAAACAAAAATATTTTTTTTTCGCCGGACTAAGACAGGAGGGAAGGATCGTCCGTGTTCTGTTGTCTTCCGCACTCGACTCATTCGTCAGCAAACAGCTTTTCTGCACCAAATTCATTTTTTTTTTTTTTATCTAACGCGCCTGGTGACATTTGACTTTGACAAATACCGTTTGCAGAGTTCTCTCCCTGGTTAGTCTGCTGTCCCAGAGATTGAGTGATACAGGGAAAGTGTCGGATTACAAGGGGTTAACCAATCCGGGAGGTTGAACCTCACTATACAGGGAAAGTGTAGGACCACAAGGGGTTAACCAATCCTGGAGGTTGAACTTCACTGTACTCTGATACAGGGAAAGTGTAGGACCACAAGGGGTTAACCAATCCGGGAGGTTTACCCTCACTGTACAGGGAAAGTGTAGGACCACAAGGGGTTAACCAATATGAGCCCTGTTTTGTTAGGATCGCAAGCTAGTGCGGCTTCTTTGTTTCGTCGATTGCTATTATTTCTTATGTGGGTATGTTGTCCTTCTTTCTGTTGATTTATAACAACTATGAGTTTAACTATTTCAATGAACCAGTAATACATTGTAGTTTTAATAACGTAAAGGTTAAAAATCGATGTTTTAAATATTTCATGTTTTGTAATAGAGTCCTTTTTTTTTTTTTTTTAATCAGCACACCTGCACTTCTAAAGTTATTTTGATCATAAATCCAAATCAACGTTTAAACAAAATGGATAGTAAGATTGAACTTTCAAACGTTTGTAGAGGGGCGAACTGGCCAAAGTGGTCGAGCGTTGGTCTCCCAATTAGGAGGACCCCAGTTCGAATCCCACAATCAGTAAAAACGAATAATATAATTTACTGTCCAATGTCGTCTCCTACTGGTTGGATCGATGTCCAATTGTGGCCCGCTGAGACATTGATCTTACCGCACTGTCTTGTGTGTGGCATTACAAGCCATACAATCGCCAGACGTTAGCTTTGTGGCCCGTCCACAAGATAGCCTATATAGTGTTGATAACTAACCCAACTCGACTCATCTCAGACGTATGAATGTACCACCAGCCCCCTGCTCTACCTTACTGTTGTCATAATTGAGCTAATACGACTACATTCTAGAGCAATAATGCACATGAATATATAATTATGCTATTCACATTGTTTAAAAACCCAATAGCGCACACTTGAGAAAAGTTGTTAACCCAGAAAGAAATGTTGTTTTGCTTGTTAAATGTCCGTTTTTATGACGCTGTATCAGACTTCCTAATAACTGTGCTCTGTAATTCCCTTAATTTTAAAAAAAAAATAAACATTAGTTGTAAACTTAAAGTATAATGTAACCAGCTGAGACAAAGTCATGGTATCCCCGCACTGTCTCTCTGTTGCAGCAACTAAACTTGTCAGCTGTTAGTCTTGGGATCCGCCCACAATATAACCTATAATAGTATAACGTCTGTATTATTATAGGCTATGATGTGGACGGGTCCCAAGACTAACGGCTGACAAGTTTAGTTGCTGCCACACAGAAGGTACAGTCTGATCAACAAGACTTTCACGGGTTTTTAGTCTTCGCCTGACGCGAGTGTGTGGGTGTGTAGTCGGGCTGCCTAGATCTAGGTGTCTGAGCTGTCGAGATGTAAACAGATGGCGCGAGTGTGTGTGTGTGTAGTCGGGCTGCCTAGATCTAGGTGTCTGAACTGTCGAGATGTGAACAGATGGCGCGAGTGTGTGTGTGTGTAGTCGGGCTGCCTAGATCTAGGTGTCTGAACTGTCGAGATGTGGACAGATGGCGCGAGTGTGTGGGTGTGTAGTCGGGCTGCCTAGATCTAGGTGTCTGAACTGTCGAGATGTGGACCTGCCTAGATCTAGGTGTCTGAGCTGTCGAGATGTAAACAGATGGCGCGAGTGTGTGTGTTTGTAGTCGGGCTGCCTAGATCTAGGTGTCTGAGCTGTCGAGATGTAAACAGATGGCGCGAGTGTGTGTGTTTGTAGTCGGGCTGCCTAGATCTAGGTGTCTGAACTGTCGAGATGTGGACAGATGGCGCGAGTGTGTGGGTGTGTAGTCGGGCTGCCTAGATCTAGGTGTCTGAACTGTCGAGATGTGGACAGATGGCGCGAGTGTGTGGGTGTGTAGTCGGGCTGCCTAGATCTAGGTGTCTGAACTGTCGAGATGTGGACAGATGGCGCGAGTGTGTGGGTGTCTGTAGTCGGGCTGCCTAGATCTAGGTGTCTGAACTGTCGAGATGTGAACAGATGGCGCGAGTGTGTGTGTGTGTAGTCGGGCTGCCTAGATCTAGGTGTCTGAACTGTCGAGATGTAAACAGATGGCGCGAGTGTGTGTGTGTAGTCGGGCTGCCTAGATCTAGGTGTCTGAACTGTCGAGATGTGAACAGATGGCGCGAGTGCGTGTGTCTGTAGTCGGGCTGCCTAGATCTTAGTGTCTGAACTGTCGAGATGTGGACAGATGGTTATATTAAATGTAGCCTACATCATAGTAGACGGTTTACAGTGCCCGGCTTCCAAAAATAGTTTTACAAGCAGAGTCAATTAAATAAAGATTCGCATTTAGAACCAAAGTAAGCTATAATTATATCCTTAAAAATGTTGGGCAGAGTTAGGACAGTTTACATTATTAGTCTAGTAGGCTTGTAGGCTGGACGAAAACTAATCACTGAGGATCATTCTGTCCTAACCATAACACTAATTTAAAATAAATAGATCACTATTACTCTAGGTAAGCAAACAATATGTTCACTACAGTCAATTTGGTCTCTCTGTCTCTGTCTCTGTATCTCTCTCTCTCTCTCTCTCTCTCTCTCTCTCTCTCTCTCTCTCTCTCTCTCTCTCTCTCTCTCTTTCTATCTTTCTTGCCTAAGCGATGGTTTCCAGATCGAGAGGTCCGCGGTTCGAATCCAACGTTGGGCAGATTATTTGTCCAATTTCTTACCCTGTAACTGGTTGGGTCAGTGTCAGTCTAATGTGAACGGTTGAGACGGAAGTCACAGTATGTGAGTGGCAGCACATAGAATTGTCAGACGTCAGTCTTGAGGTCCGTCCACAGTAGAGCCTTACGGATCTATAGTACCGACTTTGGGCGTTCAACCAACACAACTCAATGGTTGTTTTTGTGTAGCCTCGAAACAGTGCAATCCACTTTACAACAATCAGGCAAAACTACAAGGTATTTAAACTAAATATGAGTCAGTTGTGATGTATGAAGGATATGCACATGCCACAAAAAGGTAATTTCGGAAAAAGCCCAAAAAACTGTGAACTTACTTTTTTTTTTTCATTGTGCAATTAGTTTAGTGCCTTCTTTAAGCGTTCTCGGCGTCCTCGTGCAATGTAGATATTTCTTCCCCTCCTGTCTCCTGAAGCCCTATTTTACCAAGAAAGGCCCCTTTTATACTTTTTGGAGCTTGTGTCCTCTTTTTTTTCAGAAAATGTAATGACTGACTTTTTAGTCCTTTGACTTGCGCATATTTTGGTTCTATAAGTACTCACTACGTAGGCTCAGTGCTTTATGTAGTTCTATGACAGATTTTGCTGCATCATTAAAAATGGATAAATTGCACAATTTACTGCGTCTCGTGTGATTGTCTTTTCAACAACGTTCTCTTTGAGACATCTATCCCATATAAGTTTGTTGAGACTTTATTTGTGTTTTGCGTTTTTCCTTGCACACATTTACTTGAAAGGCTTTCGTCTGCTAAGTCTTCAAGACTGGCTGAAACTTTCAACAGTTGAGTGTGTCAGGCCATATCTACGTCTGTTGTTTATACATGTAGTGTTTATGAACGAGTGTTAAATATTTGTGTTTAAATCCATTGCTAGGGCCAAAAAGCTTTGCTAGCCTACAAAAAAATATCAAAACGATAAGTAACCTTACCTGAATGTAATATTTTCTGGGCCAGAAATGAATAGACACTGATTCTATAAAAAAAAAATAAATACAGTGGAAGGTAGGTCGATTTTCGTCATTTGAAACCATGCACCTACCTTAATAAACTTTTAAGCTGTCCCCTTTCACTGTAATCCACAATTTGTTACCATACCCGTTTAACCTAAAATGTTATGAAATAAAGAACACAAACCTCATAAACAAAATTTCTGTTTTGATTTAGTTTAACCGACCATAAATATAATATACGATTTCATTCTGTATACTTTAAATTTTCTTTGGGCTTATAATTTCAGAACAAAGCACACGCTGGAGACGCGAGCATTTGTCCAACTCCAATTCCTAATCTGCAGACACACTGAGGCAAGAGGTCCCAAGAGTTACTGAACTTCCAATTCTAGCAGGGAGGACGCATCTTGAGACTTGGGACCAATCAGCGCATTCTATTTATAGAGTTCCCAAAGACCCCTGCGGCGTAATAGGCTAGAGATCTCAGAGCCCATTGTGGACTTGAACTCATACTGTACAATTCTTCGGTGGTTGTCCTGCCAATAGGTCTGAACTGTCGTGATGTCAGGTGGCGGTCATGGAGCCAGGGGTGGCGTGGAGATCAAATCTGCATCGTCCAGTAGCTCAAGCACTAGGACAAGTGTGCTAGCACCTGAACACACGTGGACGCCATATTCGGGCCCTGTACTTTTTACAGGTACGGTAACATACATTAACTTTCTATAGTATTCATATATCATCTATTTATAACTAGTTGAAAACCCACGAAATTCGTGGGAATAGTGGGATGGACAAAGCTGAAGGATTATAGATAAATTATAACTGCACTAAAACTGAAAACTATCTGTAACTTTAGGAACCTAAATCTTTTTCACGAAGAGAATCACGCACCAATTCTTTAATACACCCTAAGGAAATCGTAATCGCATTTGTAAATTTACTATAAGATTTGGAATTTTAAAGTGGAGCGGTTTGGATTTGCTCGCATGTCTAAGTTTGAGGCGAAGACAACTATAGAGTTCAATGTATTATGGGTATCCTGCGATCGAGAAGTAGGGCGACATTTTTACTTGTAACTAGTAAGTGCAATGCGAAGAAATCCCAAGACCCAGACATCTAAGTGTTCGAAATATTGGGTCTGATTTTTTTTACTGTGCTGATTTCAATAATGTTTGAAGAGTTGTAACCTTGACGGCGGAAAATAAAGGTTTTTTTAATATAACATGTATTGGAATAGATATCTAATACAATACAATAAGTCAATTTTTTTGTAAATCAAATTTATAGACGCTATCCCTTAACTATTTACATGAATTTTTAATTTATGTATTTCACTCTTTATTCACCCCCCCCCCCCCGAACAAAACAAAACAAAACAAAACAAAAAGCAAAAAAAAAACAAAAAAAACCTGTGTATATTTGAATACATAGTAATGACGTCTTCCTTAGAATTCCCACAACTCTTAAGGCAGGCATAGACCAATGCAATCTACGTCACAGATCTGTCTGCCACGCCACCGATCTGCCGATAGCCCAGATTGTAAGACCGATTGCATAGAGAATGCGCAAAAAATCATACAATCCGCCTCATGGCAGACCAAAAAATATCTAACAGTGCTTGATATCTTGTGTCGATTGTACAACCAGCTCCTGCCGGAACCGACAATCTTCGGGTATTAAGGTTTAAAAAAAATTTAAATTTGCCTTCAAAATGTTCAGCATCAAATTTCAATGCGGAAAAATACCAACAAATACCACGAGTCGCTCATGTGACGTAATAGCGTCACGAAAATTAGAGTCTTGTTTCACAATGAGAGGACTGATGAGCTCTAGGAGCTCGTTGTAGAAGTCATAATCCATTCTCAAGTAGTTCTGAAAATCATCAGGATATAACAGTAGCTCCTCTAGCAAAAGTGGTGTGACTTTGCTTTAGGCGCTTGTTTAACAGTCACTGTTTTACCCATTCTCTTTGACTTCGTCTTCTTCTCTTTTTAACAACAACAGAAATTTCGATTGCTGCTAAGGCAATTTTCTCCTCTGACGACATGTCAAATGAGCACGCTCGAACGCATGGTGGTCATGCGGCTGCTTGCATCAGTGTATGCGCTCCAGATTGTAAGTGCGATCTGTGCAACCTGCCAGCAAACGGATCTGTGAAATAGATTGCATTGGTCTATGCCTGCCTTTATAAATCATTCTGAAAGGCAAAGCTAAATACAATGGGTCTACATGCACTTTATGTAGATCTAATATTTTAAGAGCAAAAATTGGTCGCATTATCTAGCGAGGTTATTCCCCTGCGCAAATAATTGCCTTCTGAAACTGAAAACTAGAGCCGGACTCATGCCTTCCAGGGAATGTGCATAATTTTTCTTTTTAAATAAATTTGTCAAATCACATTCACTGGTTCGAAACCCACACTTTTTTCCAATTTGGTCCCCTACTGTTTGGGTCAGTGTCAGTATAACAATAATGTTGCGGCTGAGACAGAAGCGATGGTATTCCCGTACTGTCTCTGCGCGGCAGCCGGTATGCACCTCTGTGATCTCTAACAGATTTTTGCAGGGGTGACCCCTTAGCTTCCAAAAATAGACACCTAAGTCACGCCCACATCTATGCGACTGATGCGACCACACTATAATTAATATAATAATAATAAAGGGACGCGACCCCTATGCAGGTTCGTTCCTAGTAGACTTCCTACTCTAGTCTTATTGCGATATTTATTAATTGAAATCTGTAATTGTGAAGCTTCTAAAAAGGTATTTTTAATTTTATCCACTTAAAGTCCGAACAAATTCGTTTTTACACCTTTTCTCAAGGGGGACAAAAAGAAGCAAAATGCCTAATTTTCAAAAAATCATAAAAAAAATTAAAAGAAGATAATTATCAGTATTACTTCGTGCATGAGCGGCGCGGGCAATTTATTTTCAGGTAGTACCAGTCGATGAGCAATCAGCTTTCGCTGTCGATAAATTTCCGCAATATCCCCATACACCAAGCAAGATATTGCCAAAATGATCGCAAAGCCATAATTTACAGCAATTATTGCAACGTGTATGGCCGGCTTTACGCCTAAAGAAAATAATCGAGGCGAGTCAACATCGAGAGTAGGGGGTGGCAGCCCTGAGCCATAATAAACCTTTGCTCTGTGTCACCCATAATACATAGTTAAAATGTGTATTAAATATCAATCTAAAATAAGTACACTCTTCATAAACATAGTATAAATTATAAGTAAATGTTTTGTTCAAAAATGAAGAAGCTTGTTTTTTTTTTTTGTATTTTTATGGTGTTTTTTTTTTTTTAAGCTGATTCCATCCGTTAACAAAAAATAAACTCGTCCAACCAATGTTGCGGCAGTCTCGTCGTTTTGGTTCAATAAGTTCGGATAAAATCTCTTACTTTTTTTTAGCGTAAAACGAAAGTCCATGGGATAGAAGAACATATATTTTAAACTTGAACATCTTATCGAAGTATTTAACTGAATTTTGTTGTACTATTTTCAGAGAACTAGAAATCACTGTCTTCATTCCAACTCCTAGGGCTTACTGAATCTCTTTGTAAGATCTATCTAGATCTAGATCTAGAGTGCGGAGGCTCTATCTAGATTAGATCTAATCCAAATTCGGGGTTTTAATGGTAATGATAGAATCTGTGGGAGGTTTTCAATGTAAAAAATAATAAAATGGCATTAAATTAGCATTTCAGCGCGGTTGTATGTCCTAGAAGTAGAATACACATTTTGCTCGCCAATCGTAGAGGCCCATTGTGGACACACGCAATATTATAGTTTACGCGAATACCGTTCTAAAGTTAGCACAAGTGGGTCAGAGGATGGTGGCGTCACCTCTTACTGCAAAAGTCTGTTAGAGATCACAGAGATGCAGCCGGGATAAGTTTCATGTTACTTTTTAAACCTATCCACAATTTAGCATGTATAGTGCTGACGTTGAACGCTAAGCGATGTATATTGTTGTTATTGCTATTAGTAGTAGTAGTAGTAGTAGTAGTAGTAGTAGTAGTAGTAGTAGTAGTAGTAGTAGTAGTAGGAGGAGGAGGAGGAGAATGAGTAGGCCTAGTAATAGTATGTTAATTAAAATTATTATTAGAATTGTCATTCTTCATGTATTATCATTATTACAATTTATACATGTACTATTATTATTGCTGCCATATGTCAGGTTTTGATACGTTTCTCTCGCCATGGACTCCAATTCACTCCTGTTGCAGGTCCCAGCGGACTGCGAGACTACAGGGCGCAGGTGAACACCTTCCAACAGGCCGTGGGCGAGGGCGACAGGTCCCACGAGTTCACGTCTGACCTGTCCTACCTGAACCGCGACCCCCCAGGATCCAAGTTCCCGCTAGCCAAGAACGGGCGAATCAACGAGATTGGCGGCTCCGTGGAACACTTTAAGATTGTCAAGGGTATCTAGGACTTGTGGGGGACAATCCCTCGACTTGATAATAGGCTTTTTTTTTTGACATAATGCATTCATAATTCTTGTGTTGGAAAAAGAAACAAGTTGTGAGTGTTAAAGCACAGCGCCATCATGACGTTTCTCTATTAAGCAGTACGGTACTTGAATTGTACTCACGCGAGAAACTAGTGTAAGTGCATTTAGTGATGTACATTGTTTACACTTCACACTGTACTGAGGGCCTAGTTTCATTTATAGAAATAGATCTAACAGGATTAATTTTTATCTGGAATCACACATAACTGGGACATGTACATGTTTTCGCCTTAACTGTCTGCAACGACATAGAGTATTCCCAAAACAATTATGTATTTTAATTGAATAAATGTTTATATCACATGTAAATACTGAATCACCCTCAAGTCTTTTTTCTTGTACTTGTATCCTTTATGGCGTGATTAAAATCAACGTATAAAAGTAATTTAATGGTAAGGGATTGGAAATCAGTTGAAGCTTTACATGAATAAATAATAAGACCTAATAATGTGTAAATTTGATTTTAAGAGCCCCTCTATGTGAAGACTTTCCCATCAGTCGATGATTGATAACAAAATTATTGGTGTACATCGAATATCCTTTGCAATTAAATTCATGTTTGGACAAAGAAACAACCATGGTGGAGTTAATCAGTTGAGAGGCAAATACAAAATTAGCTAATGTGACTGCCAGTTCTTAATATTGGTATTACTATGACTACTTTTTTCTATTACATGTATTCAAATTCCAAATGCAGTAAATTTTAAAATTTTGCATAAGGATGGATAATATTGTGATGTTGGCTTTGCCAGAATCTGCGTTAAAATATATTCAAGTCTTTCTGGTTCAAATCTCATAGTTTGAAGACTATGGAATGTGATCAAATCTGGTTTAACTAATTGAACTCCATAAAGCATTAAAAAATAAAAAAATAAAAAAAACGTTCGGAATCCTAAACAGCTAGTAGTGAGAGCACTGCCCCATAAAGACTGATTGTGTCCTAGGTAACAGCATCAGTGTTACTTAAAACATTTAAATCCGCTTCACTCCTTCAAATCAAATCATAATTTCCATTCTGAATACTTGTCAATTTTTTTTTATTTCAGTGGAAACCACATAACTCAAATTGTTTGGCAATTTAACTTCGAATTACAGAATGGGACATATCTGAACCACAAGTAGACAGAACTTTACTTTTTCGAGAAACTGTGTTTATGATAGTTTCCTGTTGTTTTCTTGCTATAGCAACCTTCTCCCAATCCTATTTCTTTAAAAGGCATGTCTTGGACAGCAATGAGCATTGAATTCTCCGTTAGGTAGTACTTCTGTAATGCATATTGGTGGTGGGATCTTCCAATTAAGAGAATCACAGCAGAAAAACTTCGAATGATCAGTCTGATTTTAATACTAATAATAGAGCCAAAGAGAGAAAAAAAACCTATTCTCGATCTCTTGCAAAATTTAGTTTATGAGAAATTGTTATCAGACTTTGTTTTGTGTAAGCTGTATACACTGTACTAAGACATTATATCGTCATCAAGTGTATGAACTATTGCTAAAACGTTGTGGGCAATTAAATATGGATGTGTATATATGTAAGATTCAGATACGTGTACGGTCTCTAATCCGTGTCCGACTGTCTAAAGAGAGAGGTGGGTGACTCTGATTCATGTCAGTGCCGACTCGCTGAGCGAAGTGAGAGAGAAGGTCGGGCTAGCCTAATTCATGTCTCCGCTGAGCAAAGAGAGTCTGATATATATTATAAAACTGACAACTGTTCTAATTTATTCCAAAAGTAAAAGATTTTAGCTTCCTATGATAAGTCAAAACCATTTGAATCCAAAGGTAAAATTCAGACATTTTGCAAAAGTTTTTTTGGGGGTTGACGTTTCAATTTAAGCTAAAATACTTGTGAAGCCAGAATTAAAATTAAATTGAGAGGCTTTCTTACTTTTCATGCATATTAACCTTAAAAAAAAAAAACCCACATAGAAAACAAAAGAAAAACAAAAAAAAGTTTTTAATATTATAATGCAAGTAAATCTTATAATTATCTTTGACACGTCAAGTCAACAAGGGGAAACAAATCTGTCAACATTTAATTGCACTTGCACCACCCAGTAGTCCCCTGCCACAGGCAGTTCTTTACAACACACACAGAGCAGCATGTGGTGACTGGTCTCTCAATGCAAGTCTAAATCAGACTTCACATGAATGACAAGTCCAGTACATTATCTACATGGCCAAACTTCACACACAAAACACAACAGTTAAAGTATTGACATCAGCATGTAAAATCAGATGTAGAGCCATCTCACACAGTGAGACTAGTTGCCGTGCAGACTTGCTTAGTGGACACTTACTGTTTAGGTTACTGAAAAAACAAAACAACTAAAAATATTAACAGAGTTCCTGTAATTTTTCCAGCAATACTGTTGAAATACTACTATTTTTATTCCAAAATTTAAATCTTTCAAACCAATAAAGATAGAATAATTTTTGGAGGTCAAATTTGAAAACTTTTGCTTTTTATCTTTCATGCACGTCTACATTCACTCGTTTGAGTTAACTGTTAAGCTCACAGTGAAATGGTGCACCAACAATGATCAGGTCCAAATTTAAATAGCTTTCCTCTATATATTGGGGTAATACTTTCCAACTACACTCATTTTATGGGATTGCTATACAAGTTAGAAATAACCACGCCAAAACTATACAGTGACACCATGCATTTTATCTGAATGATTTTGAGAATTTGATTCACATCACAATTACATCATCAGTCTTTGAAGATTCAAACTGGTTGCCAGTTACTCCTCCTTTCAGTTTCAAATGGAAATTACCTGCTTTTCGATGCATACAAGTATTTACAGCCTATAAATATCTTTACAAATCTACAATCACAATAACATGATTGTGCTCAAAGCACCAACGTATCAAATCCATAATAATATATAGTATATACAAGGTAATTGCATTTTCTACTATTTTGATATAGAGCTGGATAATCATCAGTGGGAATAAACCACTTGTCCAGCTATAAAAATAAAACAACAAAATATTACACACGTATAAACTGATATTGGTGATTCTTAACTTGAGTTTTAAACTTCACTAGATCTTTTCTTCTTGGAACTCACATTGATAATTCTAATGAGTTCAATGAAAAGGGCCTTTGACTCATCTTTTTTTTTTATACAAGTAGACAAAGGGGCGTTCAAGTCAATTTTTTATTTTATTTACGGAAGTCAAAAGTCTTCAGGTATGTCTCCCTTAGAGGGTAAAGAATCTGTTATTCCTGGTTCAGATGTTACAAGCTCTGCTCAACGATATAATTTATGGATTTACTAGGATAACAAAAAAGCTGCTGTTTTCTTTTGTTGAGTTGGCCTTCATGAAGTGGGTGCAAGCCAAAGACTTAAAATCCCAGTTCTAAGAATGGCTTGAGCTTAACCACAGTGCAGAGTTGTTTTGTTTGTATTTTTTACTGAGAAAAGTAGACTTGTTCTAATTCTTGTAATGCTGGAAATGCTACACTTAGGTCCTGCAGGCTGCGCTAGAGATCCTAGGTCTTTGTTCTGGACGCAGCAAACGCATGGAGGTTGCCCATCTGACTGAGACCACTCTGAATGTGGTTGATGTGAATTTCCACATTGTTCTGGAAAACACTGCACAGAAACAATACATATACAGAATTAAATACTTGTATTTCCTTGGCTATTATAGACAGACACATTATACGAATTCTATCATATATCAGGTGATCACACTTCACAGAGTTGCTGAGTAGAGCTTTACTGTTCATTTAGAGTTTTTAATACACTGAAATTTTGTAGCAGAAGTTTAAAAACAAGTTGCTGCACTTGGTCTCAGCTTTTGTTTCAAACACCCATAACTTTCAAAGAAGCCTTTTTTTTATTTTTTTTTTATTATGGACCACTTTAAATAGCATGTAAGGGAGTTGTAAAGCTTTCTCTGCAAGTTTCCAAAATCTTTATATTCAATAAAGTATAATTTATGTATACGCTAAATGTATTGACCGTTTGAAACAACAAAAATTAGTTTTAAAAGTAAAGTTCGAACAAATCACTCGAAGCTCTCGAATCCTAAGGACTCCCATTAAATCCATTTTGATGTCAGTACATGACAGTTTTTAATGATGTACTTAAAATGATACATTAAAAGATGGATTCTTGAACTCTCAGCAATTTTTAATGTTTTGAAAAAAGGAAAGAAATCCATGTTTGGTGCACAATTTACTTGGTGTTAATGTTGTGATGAATCAGAAATATACTTCCTCTTTTCTTTCTTTTAATCAAAGGATCATGCATTTTACAACAAACAAGATACCTATCTCCATTTTGATTTTTAAAAATTTTTTTTTCCAAAGTCAGGTTTGCCATTAAAACACATTCTGCTTAAAATGGCAATTAAGATAAAAATTATTGCCATCAGCATGAAAATACCAAGCCACTGAAACCTTGATAAATCATCCCTAGTGATTAAGAGCAAGAGACACCTGTAGCGCCATGCATGTTAAACTCTGCAATCTCTGACTAGCAGACACTAGATGGAAAACCTTTCTGCATCGTCATCGTTTTAGTTTGAACCATGGTCTTTTACCAAAATCAAAATGTAGAAATCAGCTTCTTTCTCCCCACCTCCCCTTATTTTTTCTCAGTTTAGAGCACATGTCATCCATTAGCCTTAACCATGATTAAAAAAGTTACATTGCATTGAAAGCCAAGCGAGCAAGCTATTATGAGAGAAATTCACTTAGGTATTATTTACAATATAACATGAGGCTAGCTGCCTCTTGACTTACTTGATGTTATTGGCATCCAAACCACCTTTTATGGCTTGAAGACTTTCTTGGAGAGATCCAAATTCAAACGAGCTGTTCTCGTTTTCTGAAAATGTCTGCGGAGGAAAAGATTAATACGTCAAAAAGTCAATTTGTTGCTGAAAAGTTTATTATTCCTTTCAACATACACTTTTTTTCCATGGCATGATTTATCCCCCCTGCTGCTGATGATCTCCCTACCCCCCCCCCCCCCCCCCCGTTGCTGATTTCTGATCTCTCCTATTCTGACCATGTGAATTTGCATAGGTGATAGGCCTATATGTATTTCATGACTTCATTTTGGGTTATTGGAAGAGCATTAAGAGGAGAGAGACAGAAAGTTTATCTTTACTCGTTTTCTTTATTCCATTTTTAAGGACATAATCAGAATCCTAACCTGTAAAAGCCAAAACCATAACAGACAAATCAAACCTAATAGAAATGTACAATTCAGAGAAAAATTGCACTCTAAGGACTATACAATCGTGTGGATTGTGATGTATTAACAAATCTATCACGTTGAAGCTCTTAATATAGTTTTGATGAGTTGTGAAAAAATTAATATTTGTCCCATGCTGTTTGACTGAGCGTTGTGGAACAAAAAAATTAGGGTCCTGATTCAATATCTGTGAGGTAAATTGCCGTTACATTAATTGCTACTTTTTACTGTAGTTTTGAATAGTGCCAAGAGAATTCATCACAAGTTAAAATGGGAAGACAAACCAAAGGCGAGCTAGGAGTTAAAAAAACAACAACAGATTTGTTGTAATTGTTCATCAGCTACAATATAAAAAATCCTACCTAGAGCACGAGCTGAGATTCAAAGCTCAGATCCCCTGCTGTCCAGTCTTAGAGCATTACTGACTGAAATGTGTAGACTCCTCTCTTACAATCTAGTCATATTATTTTATCTGGTCACATCTGTGCACCCCTCAGCTCTCATAATCACCCATCATCGGTCTGGATTTCTGTAACCAGTGGAGGTTGACGGAGAGAAAGAAAGTCACAGAAGAGGACATAGCAGGACAAGGACGGAGAGAAAGGTGAGGTCGGACAGAAGACAACAGGGGAAGTAAGGATGAGAGAGCAGAACCCACTACAGGTTACAGAATCCCTCTTGACTTCAGGTCTAGGTTCACATCATTGGGGCGCATGGAAACATCCTAAGCTTTTAC
The DNA here is from genome assembly GCA_003991915.1 of Elysia chlorotica. Classification (NCBI taxonomy): domain Eukaryota; kingdom Metazoa; phylum Mollusca; class Gastropoda; family Plakobranchidae; genus Elysia; species Elysia chlorotica. The sequence goes on from RQTK01000825.1 coordinate 128,271, forward strand.
TATCTTATGCAGAGAAGAAAAAACAATTGTTCCGATTAACTCCTATTATAGTGTATTATTCCATTGACATAACTTTATGAAAAAGGCAAAGGCTTTCCTGCACACTGGTTCAAGGGTTAATGACGAACCTTTATCTGTAACATAATGGAGGTGAGATCCGACACAAGCTTCAGGACTCGATCATTGTTAGACGTCCTTCTGTTTTGCAGCATATCCTGTAATAATAGTCCAATTTCAAAACTTGTAATGTCAAAAAAGTTTCTTTTAAATAAACCCTTGCCATATGTGTATAGAAACTTATCGAGGAGATAGCTAACCAACTCTTTTGCAAAGAAACTCTTATTCTTTTACTGTTTTACATAACTTTAGGCTTCTACTTCAAGAACTATTGATCCAACCAGGTTCATGACGAGACTATATAAATTAATACAGAATGAGTCAGTGCTCACAGATTTGATAACTTGATTGAGAATTTTTTAGTTCTAGGCCCACAAAGAAAAGGCCTGTGTCTGTGTTGACAGTTTTGCTGATTTTTTGTTAATAATGAAGGATCAAATGAACTAATGTTGTTTTAACCCACAACGCCCTAAGAGGCCTCACCCTGCATATTCTCGCCACGGACTTGCTGGCTTCTTCGTCACACTTCCTCTTGATCTCCGACGGGGGCTCGGCAGGCACAACACCCAGCTCCGGCACAATCTGGGTTATCGGGCAATGGTTGAAGAGGGGAGAGAAGCATAAGAAGACTTAAACATTGCAACTTTAAGAATATAAAAAAAAAAGAACTCAAGTTCAACATTTAGCCATGAAAGAAAAACAAAGTTTGAAGTTTGCTGCTTGGTGCCCTACATCAACAACACATAGGTTGTATTGTGCATGGGTCCCATGCTACTATCTCTGATAATTTCATGTGCTGCCACACAGAGCTAGTGCTGGGATACCTAGACTGCTGTCCCAGTCGATCATATTATACTGACACTGACCAACCAGTAGGGAACAAAATCAGAGAAATACATTCCCCATCGATCCTTGGCTTTGGTTCAAGAGTTAAACCTATACATTCAAACTTGAGATAAAAAAAAGGAACAAATGGAAATGCTTAAGCCTAAATCTCTAGTTTTAAGCGCTCTCCGATAACAAACCAATGTGCCCAATACTGCCAGCTTACATGATCTACCAAAACTCAGCAACATTCTACCCATTGTCTAGTGACTTAAACTTTCCAAGATGGATTGAGTAGCCAAAGATACATGTTAGTACATAAAGTAGAGATCTATTTCACAAGTAGAAATATATCTCTATATATAATATATATGTCATAGTAATCCCCCATGTTATATCGGAACATTTGATACTTCCTGATTATAAATGAATGCTCATGAAATAATTACGATTTAACCATGAAAAATTGTTTCAACTATTTCTTTGGTGCTGCTTCGGGATAAACTAGCTTGCAGAGAAGTATACCGGTAATTCAGGAGACTTACATCCAAGCAGTATGTCTGAACACCATTCAGATATTCGTTCAAGTCCTTGTTGAGCTTTTCCAGCTCCAAGACGATGCCAGCGTAGGTTTTTTGAAACTCCAACGTAATGGGCTCTTGAAATGAATTCTGCATAGGAAAAAGAAATGTGGGTGTGCAAAGGAGAAGAAGAAAAAATTGTATTCAGCATTGATATAAGATGTTCATTTTTACAGTGGCATTTTCATTTGCCCATGCCAAATAAATAATAACAGAATATAATTACCTTCAAATTTAATAAAAATTAAACTCATGCTCTTTTTATTTTCCCCACAATCAATGAGCTGTGAAGAGATCAGAAAGGCACTGGCTATCAGAAAAAGATATGCCTTAAGGGAAATCTGTCTGTAGTAGACAGTATACAGTAAACGACTGTTAGGAGCTTGCATTTTAGTTTGTGCCCCGCGGTTTTGCAGATTGTGACGAGCGTGCAAGATGACAAGTTGTAATACACTAATCTCATTCTCTAGACAAAGCACTTGACGCACATGTACATTTCAAAACCATCCAGGTTATTTCTGACAGATTAGAGTACAATAAAGTCACCCGTAGTCAGAAGTAATTTAGAGTAATATAAGCTCAAACCATTATGTTTCTCACAGGTAACAATTATAAAAACTAAATCATCTTTTGGACAAGTAAATAAACTGCCGATCCTGCACATTCCGACAATGTAATCCATTTGAAAGGCGCGCTACAAGGCAGTGATTTTTATTATGTATTAATTGTTACGTTCAGTCCACCTGCTTCTTGCACGGACCCGTCATCGTTCTCAATTTAACACTAAAAACAGCAGGATAAACATGATTCCTGGGATAGAAGTTACAATGTGAATGCTGTCACTCGGCTAAAATATGGGAGATTAATTTCTATGTTGGACTATTATAATACTATTAGTAGTTATTATTTTCAACTCCGTTGTAAAATATTTTTCTATTATGTTATTGAGATGGCGCAGAGAGAACTAGTATCAATAGTGAATCATGTCATCCATTCAATAGCTGCAATGTATGTGTGTACGAAGGGTTCAACTTTGAATATATGGTGTACCAAGAATGTGTTTAAATGGTTAATGGGTTTGTTATCTAATCATTATATCAATGTCGCTTGTTATTGTCTATACTTTACAGAAAGAAGGGGGTTTATTTGTCTTGTCTTATTATTCACAACAAAGCCTAGAGGTTTCTTCTTGCGCTCTTGATGACGTTAAAACATGGGCATTATTTGAATGCAATAGTGAAAGGATTCTAGAATCTCACAAAAGATGTTTAAAGAGTTGTTTTATGTTACTTTGTCATTTGGTAAGTTACGTGGTGTAAGGTAAGTTTTGTTGTTTCTGTTGATGTTTTTAATTAAAATAGCTCCATGGTTAACCCTTTAGATTTTTTTCAAATTTAGAACCTAATTTTATAAAAAAAAATGATTCAGATGAACTTGTCTTTCTTTACAGCGATGTAACTATAACACCATAGGGTTACCACGACCAAACTTTGTGATCCTAGAGAACAATATCTGACAATTCCAAATATAACATTTAAATTCAATTATTTTGTGGAGCTCATATTTAAAAATAATTCATTAGGATAACTAGGCAGTTAAATCATACATTAATTTAAAGAGGACTATCTGAGCACGGTAGAGTAGTTAATTTTACAGCGATAAATAGCTAAAGATTTGAATTTTATTTTGATATTCTGTTCAAATCTGTAGGTGAAATAAATTTATAAATATATCCAAACTTCCTAAACATGGTTATTTAGCCATGAATCTGCGTCCTGCAGGCGGTAACACCATACCCCGGCTGATCTTGTCACTGCACCCGCAAGCCCACCTTCCCACCCCGCCACATGAGGCCTGGTCGCCTGCCAGTCAGGTGATTTATCACCCAGGCGCTCTTGACAGCCAAGATGCTCAATTTTGCTAGTTTTGAGCAGCTGTGATTAGCAACCTTCTTTCTTTCTAACACATCATACCCTTTTCTCTGCTGTTGTGTTCATTGCACTTAGTTGGTCAATCCAGTCTTTCTTCACTTTCAGAATTTTAGACAGCCTTGTCTGAAAGAAAAAAAACCCACAAAAACTTTCAATTATTTTGACAAAAAAACATACATTTGGTGGGGAGGTTCGTATATTTCTTTAACAGATCTAAATCATGTACCTTTTTGGACCAGACATCTTCAACACAAGGGGTAAACACCCATGTACCAATCATAAAAAGTGAAACATATTTCACAAAAGCATTTGAAAAACATAACTCTTGACAACAAAATTAATGTACAATTTTTTTTGCTAATTTTCTTTCTCCAGGACCATCCCAAAAATTTGATATTTCAACAGTTACAAACTAAATATTTTATCAGAACTTAAATCCAAAGTTGGAAGAAAAAAAGAAAAAGGAAAAAAAACAACAAAAAAAAAACAACAGTGGAAAGTAAAGAAAAGAGAGCCCAGGTGATTAAACACTGGAGATTTGGGGAAAAAAAGAGTTGTATTTGAACTCATTCTCATAACAAAGGTGTAAAGGGGAAAAATATACAAACAACTTTAAAATAAATTCAATATTTTGTAAAGATCATTCGTACAAATTCAACCTAGCTAACGTTGTTGTTTGGCTCTTCACATCAAAATTTTCCATTTTTTTAGATAGTTAACCACAACAGAGCTTTATTTTTTTTTTTAAACAAGTTCTTATGATTCTATCTCATGCTCTGTGCACAAGTCTTATTGCTAATTTATGTTTTCCTCTGTGCAGCCCCTCAGCTCTCATAATCACCCATCATCGGTCTGGATTTCTGTAATCAGTGGAGGCTGACAAGAGAAAGAAAGTCACTGAAGAGGACATAGCGGGACAAGGACGGAGAGAAAGGTGAGGTCAGACAGAAGACAACAAGGGAAGCAAGGTTGAGAGATCAGAATCCACTGGAGGTTACAGAATCCCTCTTGACTTCAGGTCTAGGTTCACATCATTGGGGCGCATGGAAACATCCTAAGCTTTTAAAGGTGTAATGCAGGAATGGACGAACGAAAGCTTTTCCAGTCATTTGATAGTTATTTGTAAAATATTACCTAATAATGAATTTATTGTACCTTTAATACTTTATTTGAGTTTTCAAAGTTAATTTGCCAAGTTAGAACTGACAAACTTTCGTTTTGCTTTGTGTTTTTTCGACATACTAGTCATATATTTCAGATTGGTGTAATCTGATCTGTGCCTAGTTTTCCTAGGTTACCACTTTATTTTTTTTTTTGGTGGCCTAAAAAAGATAAATATAGGTATCCTAAGATAGATATCATGATGTAAAATAAAAATTATTTCTAAGGCCATAAGAACATGCAACACGGGAAAACAAGCATTGGGATCCCAAAAGATGGAAAGGGGGTGAAGAGTCTGTCACTTTACCACTAAAACGAGGAACTTGATGGGGAAGCCTCCATAGGTTCCACCCTCTAGACTGACAAGCTTCCCTTTGAAAGGCGATGGCTGCTCCACTGCACTCATTCCTGCAGCCATCGACGTCTGAGGTGGAGACAAATAAAGGACAATATTTAAGGCTTGTGCTTACCTTGACATGTATCAAAGATTTCAAAGTTTTAACAAGAAGAAAAATTTATTTACATTATGCATTTCCAAGCATCTCAAATATACCCATTGATTTTTGTTTCTTAAAGTTTATAATTAGCTGCAAGGTTATGTTATGGTCGGATCCCAAGACTAACATATGACAATTGTTTACATGCTATCATGCACATTCTATGCTGTGAAAGACCAGGATACTTGTCATTCAGTTTAGCTCCTTCTTTGAGATACGACATGTTGCAGTATTAATTTATACAACAGCACCAATGGAAGGTGTTGGAACAAAGTAAGGTAATTTTTATTTTATTGGTCATTTCTAAAATTTTTCAGCTTTAAAAAATAGATTGCTCCCTAGTTTAAGCCTGGCATCAATAAAGAGAAAATCTATTGCCACACTTACTTTTTCACATTCAGAAATATTTTTCATAGAAAGTTGGGATAAAAAAGATTTAAGAAATATTCAGCCACATGGCTATTAACAAATTTCTGAGAAAGAAGCTGTCTTGACATAAAAGGTCTTCAGGGTTCCCAATGATAATTGCCTACAAAGCAGTAAAGTCTTTTTTTAAAAGAGAATCAAAATCATATTTGATGTATGTATGACTTCACTGTTAGCCAGTAAAAGTAGTTCTGCTAAATGGCAGTCCTCTCCCTGAACAAATCTGTACGTCCTTACATCTGGTCTTTACAACTGTATAACCACAGAAAACATTTGTACAACCAATCATGACCTTCCTCAAGGAAGAGCTAAGTTAGCCAAACAAACAAAACAATTAAAAAATAGCCATTACAGCAAACACCATGAACAGTAGTAAATATGAGAGCAAACTTACACTGGTCCTGATAGAAACATCACCGACAGAATGCTGAAATGTAAAGAAAATAATATTCAAACATGAATGACACTGTAACTCAGAGATGCCACCTGAACTTAGGTAGTGGGGAAAAAAGGACGGGGAAAAAGGTCAGGGGGATTGAAATTTTTTAAAATTTTCCTTCGTCTAGAAAGGCTCTAAGAAAGTCACTGAGGTGATAAATGGTTACATTTATTGAAGAAAACAAATGTTATACATTAACTATAATTCGCTAACGGACATTAAATTGCCGGTAAACAAAATGTACGACAGATTTTTTTCTTAACCGGGTTTCATTCAAATCTATAAATTCAATATTGTACATATGCACATGTATTTTGTTAAAAATATGTATCAAAATTTGCCCAATTGGAAAAAAAAAAAAAATGAAAAACAACAAAAAAACAATGGCCTTTGTCACTGTGGATCTAGGCTTATGAAGGCCAAACCGCACATAGTAACAGATTTTGTTTTGTTTCAAACTTTCCGGAATTTTCACCAAAAAGTGTTTTTTTCGTACATTAGCCTCAGATAGAAAGATTTCAAGAGGAACCGGACCCAAATTATATTTCCTGGAAAGTGGCATCCCTGTAGAACTTTATTCTTGACAAATGAAGGCTTTAACTCCCCTATTTTTAAGTTTTTTACAAAGTTAAGATCTTTTTGAACCAATTATCCAATACAGATAGAATAAAAATTGTTGAAGATGTGAAAACTTCAGCTTTTCATCTTTCAAATAAAATGACAATTCACCTCTTACATGTCCGTCATGCGATTCAAACAAAAATCTACACAAGATCTTAATGCTTTTATAATGATCCCTCTTTTCCAAATCTCCTACCACATGAACTGTTGATTGTTTTACTTAAATTTAAGACACAAAAAAAGCAGCTCTTCCTTTTAGTACAAACACAGTTTGAAGCATTTTTACCAAAGATATATTTTACTTGCAACATTTTATCGAGAATATTTTCCTCTTGGAGAAGTTAGTGTTTAAAGTATTTATAAAATAATAGGATACATTGAGTTTGGCAAGTTGAAAACTCACCGTTCCCGGAGAGGGAGATAGGAATCCTGGCACAAACTTGGGAATTTGGGGCGGGGCCAGTGTCGCCTGTTTGTTGACAAACATCTGCCGCGTTTGTTTTTCTTGGAAGCTCGAAATACGGATAGTGTCTGGTTGGTCCTCGCTCTGGTTGAGAAACAAGTGGAAGAACACAATCAAATGAACAGTTCTAATTTTCTAAGATTGGATGAGGTATGCTATGATTTGTAAGTCATCCCTAATGTGGAAATTTTTAAAAATGAGGGATGGTAGAAAAAATGTGACTAGAATTTTTTTTTTTTCTTTTATCTTTTAGATTGTGTATTTCTAAGATGTTAAACAATGCTACTTTTCCAGTATAGAATATGAACAATATATTTGTTGTAAGGGGGTTGTACCTGACGCAACCGTTACAGTGTTGGGAATATAAATCTATTTTTACTGAAAATATAAAAATTAACTGACAAGTGAAAACACTGTTGTTGACAGTTTGACAACTCAAAAGATTTATAAATTTTGTATATCCAGACCTGTCACACTCCAGGAGTAGAAAATCTGAATGATTCTGTAAAAAAAAAATCTGAATCATGCACGGTGTTCTGCTGTAGGACAACAAGCCCTCACCAAGAACCAGTGCTTGTCATTATCCTGATGTTGAATTGTATAATGTACAAGACCAGGATGAACAATTTAATGTAAACAGATTTTACTGAATCTCTGAATATGGTCAAATTTTAAAACTAAGGGAATGTTCCTATGAACATCAATTATTTGTGCTTTTTTAAGACTGCCGACAGGAGAACTTTGAAAACTCAATTTCTTTCATAGTCAAGCTTGAGTTACCTCATCTAAATTTGACTAGATAAACTGATGCATTTTGAAAACTAACTTCTATATTAATGGTTTTTTTTTTCTTTCTGATATCACCAACATTGACAACACCTAAAAGTTTTTAACCACATCCATAAGGCCATGTTAAAGAAACAAACAAAACCAAAAAATATATACTTGCATATATTCATTAATTAACAAACAAAAAATGATAATTACCTCTCATGAAATTCAGAAATAAAAATCTTCCATTTGGATTTGATGTGAGCAAATTATTGTCTAAAGACAAACAGCAACAGAGACACTGTCTACTTCTTTCAAACTGCTCAAGATTGAGTGGTAAGTTTAAAATCTATTCGAAAGTAGACCATAATTGAACTCAGTGAGTTTACCATGCTAGACTTCGATGCAAACCATTATCTATACAATCTAATAATTATATGGATCTGGACCTAGAGCTATAGGATCATAATTTTTTTTTTTTGTAGATGTAGAATAAAGATTGTAGGTCTAGATCTAACACGGCAGGACAACCAAACCAGACCTAGACTGGGAACACAGGCAGGTTCATGATTTTGAAACTAGAATAGTACCCGCATTTCAGTGTCACTGGCTACAAAGGCCTGAATTTTTTCTACCTGACGCAGAGATGAAAAAATTTAGTCAGGAACAAAATCAGAAAATCAAAATAGAACAAATTTTTGGGGAAAATTGAAATGATTTTGATTTGAGCAGGATGAATGTCAGGTGTGTATACCTACCCAAACTTCGTAGTCCGGAATCGAGTGAGTCCCGTACCCAGGCCTGTCAAACGTGACCCTGTAGGAGCTGTCCGCGGTGTCGAGAGCTGCAATCGTACCCGTGTAGAGGCCATCCTGCGGCTTCCTCAGGCGCGCTAACCAGGATTTAACAAAAAACAAGTGGAATCAAATGTTATGTGTATTTAGAGCCTGGAAAGAGGGAAAGAGGGAAATTGATTTGTAAACCTTTTTTTTACTTTAATTTACACAGAAAAATTAAAACCTTCAAACAGATTACTTCAATTCCATCGTTTTCTTCATCCACCCCACACATTCTAATGGTGTAGTAAATCTGCCAGTAGGGATCAAGACAGAATGTTGATACTTAAAAAAAAGATCTATGCACAAAATGAGAGACTAGTCACCTGTGACTTTGGTCCCAATGACAAGGTTGAGAGGAATCTCGTCCGGCAAATCCTTGATGTAACTGAACTCGGAGACCTTTCTCTGCTGCAGCTGTCGAATTTTCTCCCTCCTGTCCTCCAACACTGCTCGCTCCTCTGCTAAAAAGGCAGGTGAGCACCTGAAAAGATGATTTTATACATTTAGAGATTGTTCAGAGAATAAAAAAATACAAATTACTGGACATGGCAGTTACTGCAACAAAATAAAGCCTGGGGAGAAAGTAATGATGGACGCTGGAATTCTCATTGCCTAGACAAAGAGGACAGAGAGATTGATATTAATTTAAGGATAAAGCCTGGATGTAGAGATCTGTATTTTTAAGACAGAAAGATCAGATTGTTAGAACAAATCTAAGTGGATAAGAATTGTATGACAAGTTTGTGTTCGTTTGAAGAAAGCTATAGAGGAAGAGAAGGGGAGAGAGAGGAACGGGGGATGAGAGAGATAAGAGATGGATAGAGAGAAGACGAGAAGACTGGAGATAGATCTAGATCTAGTCTATGTGCTGTAAGTTCGTTCTTTGACCTTGTTTGCCCCGGTTGTGAAGAACATTCGAGAAATCTGTCAATCTGGTAAACAACTTGTTTTTCAGTGTTGGTTTGTTTACAATCTAATGCTTCTAGTCAACTGGAGTAATGTCCCTTGTAGTCTCGTCTGTTCTAGTATATTCTAGAAATATCGTGAACAACTCGAATCTTCTGGGTTACAAATTGGTATAAAAGGTTCGTACGGGTGAGTTGTTGAGAAAGAGTTAAGTGAGCAGTAATCAGTCAGTCGGAGAGTCTGAGCGCATTTGTAACTATTATTAGAAGCCGTTGTGTTGCCATTACAGATTGCTATTGCAGTTGTGGAATTGATCACAGATTGTTATTGCAGCTGTGGGTTTAATAACTGTCGAGATTTCATAATAACATTTTCAATACCCTAGACGTGTTTATAGTTAATAAAGTTATTCTTCAATATTTTTACGAGGAGTTAACTTTATTATTTGTGTTGAGCCAGTGGATGTTGGATCACTGTATGAAGCCCCGCTACAATATATAATTTTATAACCGATAGCTGGGCTCTACAACAGACTGTGCATCACCCCAACCATCCACGTTACAAATTGTTTCTCCATTCTGATAAAGCTGAGGCTGCCGAAGCCAACTTATCAGCGGTCACAAGGAGCGGTGACTCTGTGGGGCTAGTTGATTTTTATAGGGGAATTCCTATACCGATCGGCGCTTATCAGCTTTCGGCTTTCACCCTGTGGTCGCCCTAACAGTAGACAAAAAAAGTCAGCACGTCTCACCTTCTGGGTTTGCCCATCAACCTTCTGATTTTATTCCATTCAACTCGTCGCAGCTTCTTGCATTTGAGCTGAGGGAAGCTTTCTCTTAAACAAATGCAGAAGTCATTCTCACCAAGAAATAACGGTCTGGGGGAAAAAAGAAGTAAAAAAAAAAAGAAAACAAGAGCCCAAATTATACAAGTTTACCATTGTAAGAGAGTTATTTTGTCAGAACTATGACATGATTTTGATCTTTGAACACACTCTAAAAGGATACTTGAGAGAACGCCAAAAGCCTTTTTATGCACACAAATAATATGGACAAAAGATCAAATATTGAACTGAATCGAACGTTGAAAACGCAAAAAAATATACACGTAATGTTTTTTTCAATGCCTTTTCAAAAATTGCTTTTCCTAAATATGGTCAAAGCCTAAAAAAAAACACACGAAATATCATGAATGGGCTACAAAAACTTAAAATTTTTCAATAATATCTAATAGGATTTCATTCAAAGCTCACAAAAAAAAAAAGAAAACAAACAAAGAAAATATTACTCACGCATCAATGTTTGAATAGAACCACTCGTAACAGACCCATTTATGGGCTTTTGGCAGCTTAAGAAGGTTTCGCAGCCTCTGGCCTGTTGCGTGTGCTGACGAGTAATCAAAGCCGAGGTTGACTGGGACTGGTTCAGGTCGCTTGGCCGCACCTTTCGGCTGTGTGGGATAAAAATAAAATTAGGAATAGATAGTACAGTGCTGCCAACTGCATCAATTTTAATTTACTCACCCTTTTGTAAAATGCATGACTTTTATAAACAATATAATCATACAGGCAGTTTTTAATGGCAAGATTTGGGGTTCAATCCCCAATCAGGCTGCTAAGGAGTCCTATGGCATCATGGTATCCCTACAGAAGCTAATAGACATATAATTAAGAGAGGTATCTACTTTCTCCAGCAGAAAACTACATATAAATGATTTACCTAGATATCACATCAACAAACACTTTAACATGGGTATTTTGTCTCTCAAGATTCATTAGGAATGCTTCAATTATTGAGATTAATTCAAAGACTAAAAAAATCAAACTGCAGATTGCTCAGCCCTAAACCATCGCCAAATACATGATCATATGAAAAAAAGTTTGAGTATTAATCAAGAAGGGGACGGGGAAGAGAAGATGTCATTTTTTTTTCAAAGAGCGAATACTTAAAATACTAGGTTTACAAACATATTAGTTAAGAAAAAAGGGCAGGATCGGAATCTCTTTCGTGAAGTATGTTTGTTTAGTTCTGATGTTAGGACTGCAGGAGTAAACATCACTTTTGAATAAATCTAAAGTAACGTTTTATTTTTAAGACAAGCCCAAACTACATGTTACTTTAATTAAGAAAATATAAAATCAACTCTCGGTTTGCTAGTTGGTTTCAGACATACCCAACATCAGCATCTTGGCTAACTTGTGGACAGGTCCCAAGACTACCCAAGACTAAAGTCTGACCTTTTTTGTACTGCTAGGTAGAGCCACCAGGACTTCTCTGTAAAACGCTAACACCAAACTGAAGCTGATCGGACCAGTAAATAAAAAAATTGGCCTGATCAGGACCCACATTGTAAAATAATTGTGTAATCCAAGATGGAAACTGTAAGATTGCACTCACACTTGGATAGGACACTTGAGAGATCCTTTTCTTTGGAGATCGACTCACTTGGTAATCTGTCTCCTCATCATCATTGAAAAACCTAGCATTCTTTTTCCGTATCCGCGCAGGCTGAAATGGGAAATGGGGAAAAAAAAGCAATAAATCTTTGTTTTAAATATTTTTACAAAATCAAATCTTTGAATAATATAATTTGTAAATGCAATAGACAGTAAAACAGATTCAAAATAAAATATTCCTGTGTAGTATATGCTACATATAATTGTGTATTTCTTTTTATAGCGTTTCACATATACCCTGTCCATGTTTTCAATTTTTTTTCAAAAAGACGATTTCTTTATATTCATCACTCCAATTGGTTCAAAGAAAACTTTTATGCTTTAAAACAACAACAAAATCAACAGAACGCATGAAATTTGCCCCACAGACTGATTTTATGATCATTTTTTTATTATTATAAACCAATTCTTGCACTGCAGAAAAGTTTAAGTACTTCTGTCTCGTAAAAAAAAATAAAAAAAATAATGAACTACTGTAAATTAGTGAAAATTAAATGTTTTTCTCATGCACCTTAAAGTTAATTGAAAACAAAATTAATGTTGTTAATGATTTACTCACATAATGACCAAGTCTTTGGGGTGATCCAAGTCCTGAAAGCACATTTTGAATTTTGTTAAAAAAAAAAAAAAATTTTCCAAGGTATTTTAAATCCTCCCTTTTATAGCTCCCTCCCCCCACCCTCTCCCCCATTACATGTCCCACAGATTGTATCTAGAGAGAAACATGGCAAACATTGTTTTGAACCTTAAACATTCTGCTAGTCAGTTCAGACCACTACCAACTAAATAAATAACTTACAAGTCTAGATTCTAAATTGATTTTTTGCTGAGGTTTAAAGAATATCTATCACATGGACTGATATTAGTTATTTCACAAAAAAAAAAAAATGATTTCCAAATAAGTATAGATCAAGTTTACCTTCTTTTAAACCCATCAATGCCTGAGCTGAACCTGTGGAGGGAGGAAAACGAAAAAAAAAACAACACATTTTTTTAAGTCCTTGGTATGTACAATGTATAAAAATAAAAAAAAAACTGAAGAAAACAAGAAGCTGTGAATAATAAAATGTTAGTTAATTTGAATAAATTCCAATGCTACTTTACAACAGAGGGGCATGGCTCAAAGACACCCAAACATGTAGTGTAGGTAACAATTTTAAAGCAATCCATGTATATGTTCTAAAAATAAAGCAATGGCCAAAAATTACTTATTTGATACACATTGGAAAGAGCAGCAGAGTTTTTTGTTTTAACTTCAGCTATGCACCTATTCACAGTGACACTTTGCTTTGTTTTGGAACCGCTTTGTTAAGCCCTAATATAAGAAAAACTGTAAATAACCCCTTTAATTTTTTTAAACAAAGACACCATAGAATGTGATCCATCCCTCTCAGGAGAAAACACAAAGTCTCTATAGATTAGAATTAGATGAACCTGACTAAGTCTCTATAGATGAAATGGAAGGTGTGCAGATCAATACAAAAAGGTGCTACTGCTATCACTAGAATGTATCAACCCACATAACATGTGTGCAGGGTGATGAGAAAAGATTCTGAAACTTTCTTTGTTTTTAAGTTTAAAATGGGCTTAGACACGATTCTTAAATTTAAGGCATCTTAAATTCATGAATACAAAATGGGAACTTTTAAACAAAGTTAATGTTTTACACTAGCAAACTCATTGATATAAGAAATAGTTTACGAGGGGATGTGAGGCGCCAAAATGTTCCTACAGTAGCGCTACAGTAGTGGAAGATCAACAACATACAATACATCATTTTTTCTCTGACTGCTAACCAAAAGAAATTGTAGTTTTCATTCTCACCCCTTCACATGATAGGGACAGATAGAGAGAGAGACATAAAGGAATCCATCATGTAGATCTGGGCCAAAGGAAGTCTAGACACATTTATGTACGGGAGTGAGAATCCATTTCTAATAAAGCTCATTTTATAACATAACTTCGAAGCATCTGATCTGTTTGTGAGAGGCCTACTCTAAGCAACAGCGATCCAGCTCGTCCTTCACCCAAAACTGATAAGGCTAGTTTAATCAATTCATGTTCCCATCAACTTATAATCGCACTGCAAATCAATCCATGTTACCAGCGATTTATCGAAAGATTACACTCTAATCTAACTACAGTACTGAGCTGTCTGCTTTCATTTGATCCATTTATGGAGCTGTAGTTGCGCTGTATCTAGAGCTATCATTAAATTGAATGCTGCAAGGCAGTTGGTTGGTTGTTTAGGTTGGTTTAACGTCCAACAGCAGCACTATATGAGCCATTCCCAAAAAAGCCCTTTGGAACATGACAACACACACACAATTTTAAACTCAATAAAAAACATCAAATTCAGTATTTTTATAGAGCAAATTTATTACAGTCTTTGAAAAATTAAGCTAAAAGATAACTCAAGCACTTATTTTCAGGCAAGACACCTTAAAGAGGGATAAAGTGAAATCTAACCGATTACAAAGTCTTTTTTAGTAACATCAACATTTTACATAGCCCACCTTTCATCTTTTGCACTTTATCAAAGTAACCTCTAAACATATGAAATAAATAGTCAAATTTAAAAAAATACACTGAGGACTTTGAAGACAATACGCGTGACTTTGTAACAGTTACATCTGTAAGACAACATAATGAAAAAGTTAAGGTAAAAAGACATGCATTACATACAAGTTCTACACCTACTGACTCTCTACTTGCCCATTTAAAGTATAAACTTCTTTGGTCACAAAAATTTACAACTGCCAGCACACAACAGGCCCTATGAAAAAACTTTGTAAGAGCGACATCCGTAAGTAAAATTGAAAAAAAAAGATAAATAGCATGATGAAAACCTAACCAATGCCTTTATACCAGGCCTCTGTCATGAAATAACACGAAGAAACATCATTAATCATTTGATCTTTGGAACATTCCAGTAACATCTAATACTATTATACACTTTGTAAGTTACATCCGTAAGTAAAATTGAAAAAAAAAATTTAATGAAATAGCATAAATAAAAAAACCAAACCAATTACTTTATACCAGGTTTCTGTTATGAAGTAACACATAAAACAGCACTATTCATTTTACCTTTACAACATACCAGTAACATCTAATATAATAAACTTTGAAAGAGGTATGTCTGTAAAAAAAAATTAAAAAACATGCACTATCTACTGATAGTTCTGCGTCTATTGGCATGGTAACAAAGCAAAACATGTGATGAAACATAACAGGATCAGTACGTATATTTTTACTTACACTATATGTCAGCAATATACATGCTATATTGTGATCATGCTCCAATAAGAAAGTATGACATACAGAGTAGAATCGTTAAGGTGAAGAACAAAATTAATATAAACATCCAGTTCCCATAAATTTTAGTAACAAAACCAACCAAACCAATTGTGTAGATGTATACCTAATCCTAGAATATACAACACATAAAAACACTTAAATAAACATCAGAAAAAATATCTATGTTAAGACATTTTTTAAAGCAAAGAAAAGTTTAAAAACTGGCAAGGTTGGAGAGATAAGCATACAGTATTGAACAATACCATATAAGCACAAAATAAAAAATATTAATCTGGTCTTGGGAGAGATAAAACTACTACTGTTGTCACACAAGATGAGGACCTCATGCAAAATACTAATAAAAGACAGAAAAAGCTTTTAGAGTGAAAAACAAGAGCTAGGATTAGGAACCAGTGTCAGAAGAAAGTGTAATTTATGGCAAATAATAAGAGAGAACACAATAGATGAAGCATATGGTACCCATTCAGATTTGTTAATGAGAGATAATAGAAAAAAAATAATCTGAAAATACAAGCAAAGTAAACTGAAACTGGTGCAAATTCTGCTCAAATATAAGCAAAGAAGCTGAAGAAAGAAAGAAAAATAGATGGCATGCAAAATCGTAAACTCGAGATGAAAATCCACGCCAAGCTGCACAATTTTTTAACAAAGATATGACTTGGGATAAAGCACAAGAGAAATAGAGATTACCAAGGGAGTAAAGTTTAATCAAAACGCTTGACTTAAGCTCCATAAATAAAGGTAGGAAAAGCTGCAGACAAACTTGGTGTCAAGCAAGCAAAAATATTACAAAAATCCAATTTGTCCATGTGATCATTTAGAAGTACATCAAACGTGAGTTAGAAGTCAAAGTCAGAAAAAGAGAAAATAGTAGATTTAAATCAATGATATGAAAGGCCACAATACAACGTTAAACACAAGAACTATAATTTAGTAAACTAAGAGTTGCTTCAACCAAACATTAGAGGAGACAAAAAGTATCATGCAACTTTTGTAGTCAACAAAATTGTAAAAATTGATGAAAACACAAAGCTCAATTATAAGTTGAACAAGCAGCTAGAGCTGAATGAAAAGAAAAAAAAAATTAAATCCATTCAAACTCAAAGAGGATTTGATACAAGTGGTAAATTACTAGGAGCAAGACATAAGATTAAGGAAACTGGCATAAAAATAGATGGTAGTCTGGATTTGCAGAAGTCAATGCCAAACAGAAATTTCACCAAAATTAAAAAATGTAAATAAATCCAAACAGCTGCAGTCCGAAAAATAGCAAGTGATGCAGGGGCCATAAAATGAAAATACAGCAGTATACAAAAAAAGAACCAGCTATGAAACACTGACATTCACTTCTGCTTGAACCACTGAGTTCTCTGGGTGCTCATACTAAAGTCAAACTCGAGCTCAACTTTTTCACAATATCGACATCAGAAGCATTCTCCCAACTAACATCAGGTTTTGAAGGCCAGGTGAAACGATCTTCCTTTTCTGTCATAAAGGAAAGGCAGACTTGGCCACTAGATGGATCTATCTCAAAGGCCTTAGCAATAAAGCGCATAACTTCCCACTTGACAAGATAAAAAGATTGACAATTAAACTTAAATGAAAGATCAAAGGAACTTGTTTCAATCATAGGAAGAAGTGGAACAAAGCGATTGGGCACCCAATACTCGTCCTTCATGTCCTCTCTCTCAGATGTCCATAAAATACAATGCAGCGTTCTGGAGCCAGAATAAGGGATCCTGGGTTGCAAAACTCTATTTACTTTTTCTCTTACGACCCTAGGGCCTAGATCAGGGTGAAGAGAATAGACAGGACTTTTGAGAATCGTCGCACAAGCGTTTTATTTTTATATGTTATTTCTCCAAATATAAACATTTCCGAGGCACTAAATTTTATATGGATATGTGTATCCAGTCTAATGCTATAACAGCTTCAATTGGTAGATGGAAATCCGGAATTATTACCACGATTGTTATTTTTAATGGAAGTTTTTAACTAATATATTGTTGTTTCAACAGAATTGTATATTCTTCTAGTTTACAAAGATAAAATTTTTGTTTATGATCCTTTTATCTAGTGAACCCCAGGTGTGCAGCATAATCTGAAAACAGAGACTTTTTCAGTAAACCATCTTTTATCATGCAAAATTTTAGGTATTTTAACGGTGACTTTTTTATGCTTTAAAAGATTGAAACAACTGTCTTAAAAAATTTTTTTTCCACGAACGAAGTCATTTCAAACTTTATTTTTTTAGGTCATAATGTATGTATTTTTCCACTCTCTTCGAACAGAAGGATGCACATTTCTTTGTCTTTTTAAATATATCTTTCAAAAAAAAAAGATTATTCTCTTGCAAGTAGTGTCATTTTCTGTTTAAAAAACGCATTTCATCCGCTTGCCTTTTCCTGCCGCACAGGTAAAACTTCTGACCAGAGACAGTGCTTGCCCACCCGTGGTGAGCTGTCAGATAAGGCTGCAAGATTTACGGGCTTGGAGCTCGCTGCTCACAAACTAAAGTGAACAGGATTCGTCGCCGCGAGGATGCTTTAACACCTTTGAATGATGGTAATATTGAAGTTGCTTCTCGCGGACCCGCCTCTGTTTCTGTGTCGACAACTGAGCTCGGTACCTGAAGGGATCCAGTTAGGAAAAAAAAAAAGGGAATGGACATATTGTTACATATGAGTTTGATCTGTGTTGTAAAAAAAAAAACAAGTATTGTGAGTACTGGCATTTGCAATGGGTTTTTTTTAGAAAAAAAATTTTTTTTACAAAAATTGAAACAATAACATTATAAATCAGAAAAAGAAAATGTATACCATAAATAACCTTCAGACAAAGAAAGAGAACTTAGATAATGTAGAACTTTTATAATAAAACATATAAGTGTGCCTACTGTGATGATATAAAAGAATGTTTGATATTAAACAATATCTTACTTTATTTCAATATTTTTTCAGCTTTACTATCTCTGGTGGACACTTACGGACACATTAAAAAAAGATATTTCAATATAAAACGATAATATAAAATGATGTATTTCCACCGTCTGCTAGGTTAAAAAAAAAATAACAGCGTTAAACAAACTCCCACATATTTGTTTTGAATAATACCTCTGCATGTACAATTTTCTTTTAGCTCGCATATCATTGTCAACTTGCTTCTGTTGCCTAGTTTTTCTTGGCTTCGGTGTGTTCATTTTAGAGACGATGATGTCATTTCCAGCCAGCTTCTTTTGCTTTTGCCGTTCCCTGCAAAATGGGAAGAAAAGTAACATGCGCTTAAAAATAGCACACTACTGGTACATTTTCAAAGTCCTCCCTAATAAAAAAAAATAATTAAAAAACGATGACTGAAAGCATAGGAATATATTGAGACATTTTTACATGCACATGTTTTTTGTATTTTAACTAACAATTTCCTGCTTCAAGGGAATTTCCTCTTTCTTAAAGTCTGCTTAAAAAAAACAAGCCAATATTGTAAGAGACCTCAGAGACTGACCTGGTCCAAATATACTAGATCTAGTAAGAAAAATGATGATGGGCAGAGTTTCGTTGGTTTAACGTTCAACTTCAGCAATATTTAGGCTATATTTTGGACAATAAGGGTGCAAGATTTAAGGGCTTTGTGCCCACAAACTTAGGTGAACACGATTCATCGCTGTGAGTAATTTCAATTTAATAAGAGTTAAGTTGGTGTCCGTCAGAACAGCGAGCACTACGTAGGTTAATTTGCGAAAGGGCTCCAACATTGGCGTCTGACAATTTTATGTGCTGCCACACACGAGACAAGACGAGTATAACATGACCCCCGTCTCAGCAAGTCACACTATGCTGACACCTACCCAACCACTTACATGGGACGAACTCTGACAAATAAGCATGCAGATCCTGGGGTTCGAATCGCGAAACACCATCACGCTACCTCTTCAGACAGTTTGCGTCCTACTTGAAGGGCAGAACAGTGCTCAAACCATGCATCAGAAGCAGCTCTAGTCCAATGGATATCAAGCTCATCCAGGCTGCAGAGTAAATGTTATAAGGACATTTAATTTAAGAACTACTTACCTAAAAGCTTTGTTTCTCAGCCTTGCTTGTTCCCTGTGTCTTTCTTTCTGTTCTGTTGTCCAATTCGTCCTCTCTTTTCTCTTTCTTGCATTGTCAGCGTTCCTGAATGAATCATCTTTAGCATGCTGCCTCTCTCTGTATTCTCGGACACAGTCCTTAGGTTGTTTGTTTTTTTTACCAATACGATTTGATACAGCCTCCAATGCAACCTTCAAAAGTTCAAGAGCACCACCAGTCGTTTTTTCTGAAATGAGAAATGGTAAACAAAAGACAGATATACAAATATAATCTAATTTTCTTTTCATGACTATGAAAAAGTATTTAATTCTGTAGAATCCAAAGTGTAGGCTACATCTACACAGAACTCTTTATTTGTTCTTATCAAATTGCCTAAGTTCGAATTCCAAGGAAGGTGTGCAAGTTCAAGCACCTAGTTGCCACGTAAAATTAGACTACGGCTAGGCCTACACACTATTTTCAAAAGTGCCACTAACCCTGCTATTAAAATAAAACTAATAAATATCAGAATCTTTTTATAGTAACACTACAGGCTCAGGACACCAACCCAGTGAATAATTTTAGCTTTTGCTGCATTGTAAAAAGGAATGTAAAAAAAAAAAAAAATTTGGTCTGAGAAAGTGTACGGTAGCTTGGTTCTAACTCTAAGTCAAGATCTAGATCTGAAGAAAACCCTTTTTGGTGACGGCTGGTTGGGTTGGTTTAACGTCCAACAGCAGCACTATATAGGCTATATTGACGTCTGATAATTTTATATGCTGCCACACACGAGACAGGGCGGGGATACCATGACTCCTGTCTCAGCTGGTTACATTATAGAATCTGACACCAACCCAACCAGTAGGTAACGAAACAGCCAGGATTCGAACTCGGGCCCTTTTGTGTCGGAAGCCGATGTTCTACCCCTAGACCACTGCGCCACCAAAAATCTGTAAGGTAGATTCTTGTAGATATGTAAGTCATCAACGACATTAATCTAACCAGTTAGCCTAGATTTTAAAAAAAAAGTCACATCACAACCCTCATGTGCTCGAAGTGCATGCCTCAACTACAGCGCTACAAATAACAAAAGAATACCCTTAATTTCTTTAATCAATAGACCTATATATTTTTTATACATGCTTATTATAGCCTAGCCTACTTATTTTACTCTGAATACTATAAAAAGCCAGGCCTAGCTTTAACTGAAGTCGAAAGCGAATCTAAGTTAATGTAGATCTAGATCTATATCATTCTAGATATAAGGTGGTAAGTACAATGTGTGAACTTGCGAAGCTCCGTAACCGTATGCCAATAAAAAAGGCTTGTGAGGTGTCATCTACCAAGACATAATACTTTAGATCCTCTCTAGTCAAATTCTGGATTTTCTCTAATTGCAAATGTATCATCTTTCCTATGTGTACTAGATTAGAATTTTAGATCTAGATAAGCAGTTTCTTTTTTCTTTTGCCTTTGGAATTAGATCCTAGACTAGATCCTATAAAAAATATGTTTAATCTAGATCTAGGGGCCTAGATATCAAGGTCTTAAATGGAATGTAGACCCAGATCTAGAACAAGCGTCTAGATCTGGGCCAAGATTACTTGCTTTTTATAATGATCCATGGCTTATCTAAATCTTTACCGATCCCATAACTTAAAATAAAAATGAGATCTAGAACGGGTTTTTTTTTCGTACTCACACCTCTCATAAGTTTGTATGGAAAATTATCCATAACAGGCGTAATAATTAATTAGAGATTCTATCGGGCGTCATTATGTTACAAAGTACTATCCTAACGGGCGTCGTAAGTTACAAAGCATAATCCTAATGGGCGTAATTCTTTACAAAAATTAAATTTCACGGGCGTTAACGTATTATACAGCACAGCACTTTGTATAGATTGGGCATATGAAATAAATTTAACAACCTAACTTTAACTTGGCTACACAAAAAAGCTACCAGTAACGGCGCTTGGCCTACACTTAAGACATCAAAGCTCAGTTCTAAATACGCCCCACGAAATTCTAAAGAGAACAGCACATTGGTTTCGGGCGTCATTTATAACAAAACACATAACGGGCGTTAGTCTTTGTTAGTGAATTACAAAGTCACTCTACTTACTTTTCCTCGCCGAACGCCTTTCTGCAGCTTGACATGGAGCCATCTCGAGATCAAGTGTATAGTACTGTATACGAGGAAAAACAATCAAACGAAACGAAATAGGGGGCGCTTTTAACGGGCGTCATTTTATTACAAAGGATAAAGAGATACGTCTACATTGAACGTTGACTCCCAAATACATGTTCTAGGGTTTCTTCTTTGTTACAGATATCACTATAACTAAATGACCTTTGAGTTCCGCGGGTGAAACGGAGCAATCCACCTTGAATATGTATAGGGTGGACCTTTTAAATCACTGTTTGCCGTTTACAAAGCATAGTTACGCCCATTATATGGTTTTGAACGGAATATTTTGGTTCCAGACAGAAGGTATGACTTGCCTTTTGCAGTTTTTGTGGCCCCTGAAGTTGTTGTCAATACAGCCAATCGCAAAAATTAATGACAGAATGGATCATTTTTCGTCAAAAGCTTTTTAAGTTAGAGACCCCAATTTTGTCAGGAAAGGGACAGGCAAAAAATGATAAATTTTCGATTTCAACTTAGTATAATTCAAAAACTATTTTGAAAAGCGGGCTTGAATTATCATATATGTATCTCTATCTTTAAACCAAAAACACAAATTTGAAAAAAAAACAACGAACGAACATGTCAAATTTTACAACATTTTAAAATAACACATGCAAGGAAGAACATTTTTTTTTGAATGGCTCATATAGGCTATATTGTGTGAAGTCACATAAATTGGGATGAAATAATGTATCATTGTACGTGTAATTCTAAATACAATATTCACCCTAGTGTCTAGACACTGACAGAACAGGTTGAAATTCTAATGGTATATAATATCCCATTCCCAGTGTAGAATCTGAGATGACACTAAGTAAATTGCCGTGACTAAGACGAAGCTACTTATATTTTAAATCCTTCAAGAACTATTAACACTTCTTTAGTGGAGTCAGGATTTATCATTATAAAGTCAACTATGTAGAACCATAGAAAATAGATAAAAAATGTTTTCCATATTTAACAATATTAACATACATGTAGCTCCCTTCAAATTGAAATGCCCTAATCAGTTGGAATGGAGTTGAAGCAACAACAGTAACACTACTGAGGCAGTTGGCAATGACATTATCCAACATTATGTGAAATTTATAAAGAAAGATGATTACAGGACTGATCGCTCAAAGAGGGTGAATTATGTACGTATGAGTATGTGCATGACTGTACATCTAGTCACTAGAGGCCCCCTCTGCCAACGCCAGTGGAAATCAGATTTCTAATTGCAAATCCCGCCTAATTTCATGGAAAAATTACAGGTAAAATTTATTTGCAAAATAGTCTGGAGTCAACTCTATAAAAATGACTTGGCCAGGTGCATCTGGTGGCGAGTTTAAAGAAGAAAAAGGCCCTAAAAAACATTATAAATAGATATAAATATAGAATAGAATAGATGCAGAAATGGAATATCTATATATACATGTAACTGTAAGCCTACACGAAAAATTGCCAAGGCTTTATAAGATCGAGCTAGTAAAAACACACGCACTTCCAGTGCTTTGCACCTGTATTTATAACCCCCCACGTACGTACCATTCTAAGGAAGACGCGCCTGTATTGCGTTTTTACAGTTTATCCAGACAATTAACTATAGTGAAATTTGTAGCCAGTGAATGTCTAGTCTGTCTCAATTCTTAACCAAATCTTTCTGTGAAATACTCATCACTTTTTCCTTGGATCCTTAAAGTCTGCTTCACTTGCTTATAATAAATTGCTATCCGCTCAAAAAATGCTCGGATAGCGCCGAGTGCTTTAATAGCCTTCCCACAGACTGCCCGATTAGTGCCGAGTATTTTATCTCGCAGAGTGCCCCAATAGTGCGGGGCACTATTCACACAGTATGCGTCAATAGCATTGTGCGATATTATCACAAACTGCCTGATTAACAACGATCTCAAAATTAAAAAGACATTCCTTTTAAAACTTGGATTTAGATTCTAAATCTATTCTATCTAGATCTAGATGTATTCTATCTAGATAGATCTATAGGTAGAACATTAAGGACTCATAATCAAGAATAGATTACATCCCCATAATTAATTACAGATCTTGATCCCAATCGTTATTCTTCACTTAGAAGTCTGGTGGACCATTGAAGCAAAGCAAGAAAAACAGCCAATGTAGATCTAGTCTAGATCTAGATAGAACCTAATCTATACATCTAAAATCTATTTATAAACAGGCAAGTCTTCCAGGCAATAGCAAGAACCACAAAAGAGATCATTATTGGTTTGTCGAGGTAAAATGTGAAATAATAGCCTACAGTCAATAAATACTAGTTCTTACTTGTTATTGAGTCTTCGGTCGCCATTTTGTTTTGACGCGCCTCGGCCCTTAGAGGAAGTACTATAAGTCACGTGACAGCTCTTGCAGTCATTTCCGGAACTCTTTTATTTTAGAAACGTGTAATGGTAACAGATGGTAAAGATGATGATGATGATGATGATGATCATCATCATCATCATCATCATCATCATTATGACCATGATTACCATTATGATCATGAGGTGGTAAGTAACAATGGTAACATAGTTGATAATAAAATTACTGTCTAGCAAAAGTGGGCTAGGTGGTGTCGGTAGTAATGGTGATGATAGAAGCAGTGTTGGTATGCTAGATATTCGATGATATTTATTTATTTATACTTATATAGGTTATATAAATAGGCGAAATGTTTTAATGTAGGCCTAGTGTTGTTATGTGTATCGCGTTCCTAAGCTGTGCGTATTTCTCTTGCCATCATTTCTACCCTTTGCGATAGGTTGTATTGATATCAGTGCAAACAAACAAACAAGAAATATATTATGGCCTTGAACCCTGAGGTGACGGGGACGAGGGAGCTTAGTGTTATCTTGTAGGTGAGAAGTCCTCTGTCTGTTGCTTCACCGTCTTGGTGTGACCGCTCTCACTGTGTAGGCATATGTCTTGCATAAGGCTATTATTATTATTATCTTATTTTAAAAAAGTTCAGGATTCGTTATACAATGTATTAAGGCTTCATAGCTAACCTGCAACCTTCAATGTAATGTATGTCTGTGCGTTAAATTTGTTACAGCTCTTTCTGTAGTGCCATCTCTCTCTCTCTCTCTCTCTCTCTCTCTCTCTCTCTCTCTCTCTCTCTCTCTCTCTCTCTCATTTTCATTTTATTTTCATCAACACCACCATTGCATCGAATATCTAGCATACCAACACATATATATATATATATATATATGTATTCGAGATTTTTAAAAACTATATATATATAGGCGAAACGTTTTTATTAAGTTTATTTTAACATTTAGTTGTTATTTTTACAGTGTCTCTCATTTGCTAAGTTTTGCGTATTTTTCTTTTCATTATTTCTACCTTTATTACTTGAGCACAGGGTCCTTAGCAATTGAGTAGGTGTATTTTTAAGTGTTGTGCTGTTGTTTCCACTTCATATACATCTCTATATAATCCCAAACGGGAGAAACTTCTGTTTGCCCTCTAATTATCCCCTCTACAAAGCCGACCTGTTTTAGTTGTATGAGCAGTTCTTAGAAACAGATCAAAGCAAAGAACAATATTGTTGCAAACCCCCCTTGCCAAAGCTTTAGGTTCACCATTCAACAAGGCTGTTTGCTCTTCTAGTCCGGGGCTTGATCTGATAATTGGCGACAGTCTCGCGCCCAGGGTACCTGGACTGGCAAGGGACGGAACTTAAAGACTTAGACTCGGGATCCGGGCAGCCCTGCTATGGACGGGAATATTGATGGACGGGTCGGCATAGCGTTTGTCGCCCCTTTACCAGCACGACCTGGTCAGAAAATGTTGGCAACGGCTGAATGAGATCTAAATGTTTTGTTTTTCTTTGTTTGTTTCCTGTTTTTGTTAATATCGACTTGTATACATGCCGGACGGATGGGCCAAAATGTTCAGGCCGATGGAGCTGTGTCATTCTGTGTATAACCGACGGATCTTGAAGTTGGAATAGAAAAGGGTTCAGAGAAGGGCGGGCTATTTAGTCTTTTAATCTTGCTGCTTCAGAAATCGATGTCGGAGACTGGCTACAAGGCAACTCTCGCAAGATAAAGGTGGCACAAAGTTTATCACCCTTTTGCAGAAAGGGTTACCAAGCAAGACCTCATTCTATTCTATGAACTGGAAATAGATTCGAAGAAACTGTGGATATTTGGACCTCATGAGATTAATCTGTCTACACCGGTTTCAACAAGCTATAACAAAGGCGTCACACAATAAGAATAAACAAGTAGAATTGCTTTGCTATTATTGGTCCACCGAGGTGGTGCCCCCAAAAGTTGTTCATAGAACCAAATCTTTATGTGTAATTATTTCAAAGATTAATACTCATCTGCGCTGTTAAAAGTGTTAAAATGCAAATCACAAGTATTATATTGGAGACCTAGATTGTCATCATCAAATTAAATTGTTGAAGATTAGTGGATGCATAGTTGGATCACGACGTTTGTTTGTTTTTTTTTAAGAATGGGGAAGAGGGTATGTCTTTCTATTTACTCGAAAGTAATAAATATATATATATTACTTTAGAAGAATCATAAAGCTTGATTATGATAAGTAGGGATAGAATATCGCTCATATTATAGGAAAGCGTTAGCAGGCATTGTAAACAGCATTTTCTCATTCTAGCGAAGCTCTTGGTCATGGAAAAAAACCGAAAGTACCCAAATTAAAAACAATGAAACAAATTCGATTTAACTGGAAGCTGGATCGATCGACACATGAAAAAGGTAAAGATGTCATGATTCGTTCAAAACTCGCGTGCAGGAAGTTGGTACTTTTATTTGTTCTATTATTTTGATTGGGGAATAACATGGCTGGACATCATCTGGCGTTGAGTGTTGTTAATATTATTTTTTAAAGAAATTGCTGTAGCGCTAGCAGTCAACAAGAAACACATAAAGAAGTCCTCGAAACAAGGCAAAAAAAAGTAAATAAAAAAAACATTATGACAAAGCATTAATTTGCGTTGCTACCAATGCTCAGTACTGGAGAACAAAATGAATATAACTACACGTTGTCCCTATACACAAAGAAAATCCAAACAGACAAGGTAACTCTACTGTGTATCAGAACGAAAGAGCGAATTTAGTTTAATGATACAATGGTTTCTCTACTTCAGTGACTTGGCTTTCCAATCTGGGGAAACACTGTGTAGTGTGCGACACCAACAACAGTTGCTACAAACAACTGGCCGAGATGGAGATCGGATCACAAAAGAGAAGTATTTACCGCGGTTCTGTGCGGTCCGGCCATCTTGTCAAGATCAATGAGGCACGGGACGCAACCTTTCGCTCCGCAAAGCAAGCTTCCGTCAAGCACCGCCAACAACCGACAATGACCGCTCGGCCCTATCCGTCAACCGGCGCAGCCCTGCCTATTGGAAAGCATCGAGGAACGAACGGTTGTTCGTGCGAGGTGTAGCTCGTGGCCTCTATGCCATCTGAACCCAAAATAAGCAGACATGAAAGGATGTCTTGAAAGAAGTTACAGAGTAAATGACTATCAAAGAGAGGAATAAATTGGATTAGGGAAATAGACACGTCTGAGGAAAGGACGAATATAGAGAAAGATAGCGAGATAGTAGGTCTAAAAGCTGATAGACATAGAAGATAGAGAGAGCAGAGGAGAGAAGAGAGATATGAGATAGAGATAGAGATAGAGATAGTGATAGATAGATAGATAGATAGATAGATAGATAGATAGATAGATAGATAGATAGATAGATAGATAGATAGATAGATAGACAGAGAGAGAGATGGAGAAAAATTGAAAGAATTGAAAAATTGATAGAGGGAAATAGAATGAAAGATGGTAAATAAGTTATCAGGTGCAAATGTGTGTAATTGGTG
The DNA here is from genome assembly GCA_003991915.1 of Elysia chlorotica. Classification (NCBI taxonomy): domain Eukaryota; kingdom Metazoa; phylum Mollusca; class Gastropoda; family Plakobranchidae; genus Elysia; species Elysia chlorotica. The sequence goes on from RQTK01000825.1 coordinate 155,727, forward strand.
CAATCGCCATATTGGATTCTCCTAGTTTGAGATCTGCAGAGAGACCCAGTACGGCGACGGGAAATGATAGCGATATAGCCGGGTGTTCGCAAGTCAAAAATTAGACGCTACTCACACCGACACAATTAGTAGAGAAATATAAACAGAGGATAGAGAGCGGCGGCCTTTCGATTTAGAAAGCGCACGCCCTACCTTTTACACCACCACTCTCCCTAACACCACCACATCAGGTATAGCCATGCTATGAAATACAGTGTGGTAGGGATGTGAGATGTAATGTGGATTTTACAAGAAGGTACAATGTTCTAAGATTTTGAGTGTTTCAATGTACACTGTTAAATCTCATGTCTACAATACTAAAGATTTAGAGTGTTTCAGAGGTACACTGTTCTATCCCATGTCTACAATACTAAAGATTTAGAGTGTTTCAGAGGTACACTGTTCTATATCATGTCTACAATACTAAAGAAATAAAATAAAAATAGTTCCATTTAGAACCAATATGATCTATATCAATAAGATACTAGTTACAGTTAGGACAGTTTACACCCTGAGTTCAATAGGTCTATAAGCTGAACTAACTATACAGATTGAGTGTTGTTCTGTAAAAATGATAATAATTGTACACTGTAGTAAAATAGATCATGGTTAAAGGTAACAATGATAATAATTGTACACTGTACTAAAATAGATCATGGTTAAAGGTAACAATGATAATAATTGTACACTGTACTAAAATAGATCACTACAATCCCTGTCATGGTTAAAGGTAACAATGATATTCATTGTACACTGTACCAAAATAGATCACTACTATCCCTGTCACGGTTAAAGGTAACAATGATATTCATTGTACACTGTACCAAAATAGATCACTACAATCCCTGTCATGGTTAAAGGTAACAATGATATTCATTGTACACTGTACCAAAATAGATCACTACTATCCCTGTCATGGTTAAAGGTAACAATGATATTCATTGTACACTGTACCAAAATAGATCACTACTATCCCTGTCATGGTTAAAGGTAACAATGATATTCATTGTACACTGTACAAAAATAGATCACTACAATCCCTGTCATGGTTAAAGGTAACAATGATATTCATTGTACTCTGTACCAAAATAGATCACTACTATCCCTGTCATGGTTAAAGGTGTTCACTCCAGTCTACTCGGTGACTGTGCCTGTTTTTGGGGCTGCCTCTTGCTTGCTTTGGACTGGCGCCACAAGGCACCGGAACGGTCTACGCGTTATGTTGGCCACACTGTGGGTGTCACGCTAAGTTTCTTGCGCAGTACATCAGAGAAAGCCTGGGAGCTCTCAGGCCTGACCTAGAAACAAACTGACGTCACTTCCTGCTCTGCCTCCTGGGGGGTAGATAATTGGGTGGTGGCCCTTTTTGGATACGGACTTTCATTGAAAAAACAGTATTGTGATGGAATTAGATATACCCACGGGAAAAGGATAAATGTAGAAAGGTGGGGGGTGTAATTTATTCTTCGCATAAATCAGTCTCGATTGAGTGTTACCGATCTTACTATGCGGATGTTTTTCCCTCCAGTTCCAAATTTAGCGCGTCCGCTATTTTGCAGCAATTACATCGTCCTTTTGTGGATAAAACGGTCCATAGTTGTTGTTCTTGACTTTTGTGTACAGCAATCATCACTTGAGGTTTGGGCTCCTCTAAGGGTGCATAACAGTCATTTGATGGCGGTTTCTTTTTATGAAAAGCACACCAAGTATATGGGAGGCGAACTGTCAAATGGTAGAGCGTTGGCCCCCAGTCGAAACCCACGGCTGTATATCGTAAATCTACTGGTTGGGTCGGTATCATTGTAATGTGGTCGCCTGTATTAGGAGTGTTGGTGTCCCTCCCCTGCCTCTGGGTGACTGTAAATTTGTCAGTCGTCAGTAATGGGACCGGTCCACAATATAGCCTATGTATATGTAGGGTATATTGTGCATATTGTGAACCGGCATATGATATAATAGACCTCCGTTAAACATAGACAGAATTTACGACCTCAAATTGAAATAAACCTCCTGTATCATCTAAGTAAGCTTTTCGTGAGATTCAACGAAAAACCGAAGAAGATTTAAGTGTGGGTTTTTCTTTTTTTGATTTCGCCCCATTTAACAGTAACTACGCTATCTCGTGAATGGGTCCCAAGATATTTTTGCGGGCTGCCACACAGAAACACGCCAGGTTTATCAGGATTTATGTCTTGGTGGTCACGTGATACCACGGCGGTCCAACTGTTCTGAGTGTTAGTTTGTTGTTAGCATCCAACGTCAGTTCTAATAGGCTGTTCTGTGAACGATTCCCGAGACTGACGTCCGATCATTTTGCGTGATGCTACTAAGAGAATACCACAACTCTGTCTCAGCAGTAACATTAGGCAGTCACCTACGAAATCAGATAAATAAAAATGTTGACTGATCGTGGGTTTCGAACCACGGACCTCCCAATTGAGAGAGCAACGCTATACCACCTGCGCAGGTCCATCCAAAGAGATACAATGCGACCACTGCCTGAATAGTTCAAAACCTAGAACTTCCTGGTTAGAGATCGTGCGTGAGCAATTATGTGCATTTTTCCTAAACCTTTTATAGTGAGTATACTTTAAATAAAACTACGCACCATTTGGAGCTTGTGTTGGGACGCTAAGCTTTTTTTTTCTCCTCCTAAAAAGGTATTCAGTAACGTTATTGGTTTTCCTGAAACACTGTACATGTATCATTATGCTGAGTTGTCCGTGCTACTCCTAAAGGATGTGTACTAGATCTAGATCTGGAAACCCCATGGGGTGACTTACCTCGCCCTGCTACTTAGTCCTACCAATGCCTGAATGAACGCGCGGTTGAGATTGGCAGCTGTGCTTGGTACGAGAGGTTTGTTAACGCGAGAAACTAAGAAAAATTGTGTTGGTTCTGCATGCAACAAAGTTGATTGACGCTATTAAATCACACTCTAGCATAGACCCAGCAGGGCTGGTAGTGTCATGAGAGCTACTTTCTAAATATCCTCCTCAGCCCCAGATCTATTCCCAAGATGGTCGTGGTGATTTAAAACAGACGAGCCCGATGTGGGATTGGGACTTGCGCCCCTGTGATCCTGAGTTAAGATGTCGTCTGCACCCAAGTGTATCACGTGAGATCTCTCTATCTATGTACATGTGCTGGTATTTAGATCATTGTCAGTCATCTCAGAAGGAAAATAGGTCACGCTTGTTTTACAGTAATCCCTTCCGATTATGTTACAATTGTCGACAGCTACAAATATTAAGGCTTGACAATAGATTCCAAATTAAACTGGAATGTTCACATTGATCATTTATGTAAAAAGGTAAACCAAAGGCTGTACTTTTTAAGAAAACTCAATTCCTTTAATGTTAATAAAACTATTATGACTTTATTCTACAATGCAACCATAGAGAGCATTATTTGTTTTGGCATCGCTTGTTGGGTTCACGTTTTCCTATATGCTTACATTCTTTTTGGTTAAACGTAATATTTGTTTCTAAAGTATGCACTAAAGAGCCATCACTCATATTAATGTAATGTAAAATGTTTCCCCAAAAATGTGTATCGATTTTAGTTTTCCTAAAAAATAGTATCGTTTTCGTTTTTTTGTGTAACCATGTTTATTTTTATTATCATTATTATGTGTGAAATACTTGTAACATGTCCAAATCGATTTTCCCACAAAGGGACAAATAAACATTATCTTATCTTATCTTATGTTGTACGAGCGTACTTGCAAACCCACGGCATTGCCAGATCTCGCACACAAAATAATCTTTTCGGAGTATCACGGACATTTGATTTAAAGTATATCTGTTTTAAAGAGAAGAAAATACCATAATTGTTCAAAAGGATTTCTCATCATTTGCAGAAACCAAGAAGTAGTTGTATGAAAATGATGTTTACGGTGGTAGTAAAATACATTTTTTCCATTTCCCAGACATATCATTACCAATATTTATACGGTAAAGGCTTTTTAGCGGGGAGATAAAAATTTCAACAAAAATGTGCGATGCAGAAGCACAAACAACCTTTGGAAGTGTACACAGAACATCCATTTGCAAAGCCAAAAATAAAAGGAGCTCAAGATATGCAATATGGCGTCGAAGTTCGGGAAATTTAAGTATTGTAATTTGATGGAACAGGTATAAGGTAGGTATCTTCTTTCATTTGCATCGAGCTTTTTTGGTATATTAATCGTTAACAAGTTCTAAGCTTGTTGTCGTTAAAATCTATTCTTAGTCGGGACTCTGAGCTTATGGCAGCGCTTTGCTGTCTATGCTTGGACAATACTTATCATGCACGTACAACGAGGCTTCCAATAGAACAGACAAGGCCGAAGTGAACATGTTGTTACATTACAGGAGGAATAGTCATCTATTTATTTTACATAAGTGTCAGAGAGTGCGAAGTAGTGCAAGGTTCTGCGTTGAAGATTTTCCATCAATGGTTTAAGTTAACTAAGGCGTGGCTTTCTTATTTAAACCTTGTTAAAAACTTAGTCTGAACTCTGTTCAACCGCCTTAGTTTCAAGAAAGAGACAGAGTGAGCACGTGTCGCACTAACTCCCCGAAAACTTTCCAAACGTGCTGTGTATTCAGCTCTTAAGTAGGGGATAACATTTGACAATTAACCGCCCCTGTGGCATGACCAGTCATCTCAATACCTGTAACCAGACCATTGTTTCTGAAGCTGTTGCCAGCACTGACTATGTCCACATGAAATAGCAGTGCCACTCCTGTCTATATCGGGTTCTCTCTGTACAAATCTGGAAGTCTCATGCGCGTCCAGTCTTTTGTGTCGTCCTGCCGGGTTCTTCGCGATCTCCCACTGCGCTTCTGTTCATCTCAGTCCTATATTAGGATCAAATGGGCCATCTCATTTACTCATGTTAACAACGCATTGGCCAGCACTATCTCATCTTTTGATACTTTTGTCACGATCTGTTTGTCCCTCTCTCTCTTGCTCATTGTGGTATTCAAAAGGTATCCAATCCAACGTGACTCTTTTTGTTCTGAGAGTTACAACGCCAACTTTTAACTAGGACTTATGGTTGATACCTGGTTCCAAAGATAAATACCAGAAATAACTAGATCTACCTGTGTATGAAAGACCTAGATAGCATCCTGTGATAATCTGTTCCTCACACTTGAGTTCAGGTATTAACTCCTCTCTTTCAGGCAGTCTTTGTGTTTCTTGGCTTTAATACTATTCTTATCCTGATGGTTGCGAAGTCCCCTAGTTGTGTGTGGTAGTCCTACTTAATCCACTGTGTCACCCACTGATTCATCGCCTTATTTTACCTAGCATTGTTTGTTATGTCCATGGTATTGCTCACTCAAAATGGTATACAAGTTTTGGGAACCCGTGTAGCTAACGGCTTGCCTTAACTTATACTGACCTTTCTTAATCAGGACGAGAAATAGCATCTGTGGCTCTCGTTCAGTCTTTGCTCTCTGCTGCACATGGTATCAGAGGCTACATTTCTAAACAGTTAAAAGAAAGATTGGCCAAACGGTCGATGCAAGATATAATCAAATAATGATAAGCTTAGCCCAGTTTTATAATCAGGCCTTAAAAAACGAATCTGGCTATGAGCAATCGCGTGCAGTACAGTGGAAACAATGATGATGATGATGATGATGATGATGATGATGATGATGATGATGATGATGATGATGATGATGATGATGATGATGATGATGATGATGATGATGATGATGATGATGATGATGATGATGATGATGATGATGATGATGATGATGATGATGATAATAATGATGATGATTGTCAGGAAACCTACAGTTAACACCCTTCAAAGTAATAATTGTTGAAACTGCATTGTGTGTCGCGGTTGACAATTAGCTTACGAAAACGTGATTTTAGGGTGCTTTAAAATGTAATTGTCCAGGTTTAAACAATAAAGTTTTATAATCTGGACGGGTCGCCAACCTAAGGCCCTTAGCTTACAGCTTAGTCAGAAACACATGTCATTAATAAATGCAACCGTTGCCTATTTCTCGGCGCTGGTTTTATTACTTGTATGAAATACTCAGGTGGGCACTAGTATTCGGTGCTATGTCTAAATCATAATTAAGTATTCATGTGGGTCGAAATTCCCGACTAAAATTACCATGATGATGAGAAGGAAGAAGAGGGACATTCTGAATAATAATAATAATGATCATGATGATGGTGATGATAATGTTCATGATTATTATGTTAATGGTGAGGGAAGGATAATGATTGTGTTGATGATAAAGATCTTGTTGTGAAGTGATAATTTTCAATGATGATTATAATTACTTTTGTCCTTGAACAAAAATTTTAATTAATATTCTCTCCACTTGTTTATTTGAACAAGGAATCCTGTATGTACAGAACTTTGTATTGTCTTATCCACGATGGAAAAAACAAATATTTCACAAATGTTGATACATTTAATTATCCACCTTAGCCTACGAAGCAGATCTTTTTCTCACATCTACAGAATGTATAATCTAAAAAGATTTGTTAGAAACTTTAAACTTAAATCAAAAGTGGTCAATGTGACATGTCTAGATTGTCCATTGTGATCATCATATGTCTCAAAATACAGCTCCAGCTCATGGTGTCAAATTGCTCGACCAGCAGGGCTCTAAAGCAAAGAGTATGTGACCAGAGAATGGCAGCTGATTTTCCCACCTCGGTGTAGGGTGCTTCCATCAACTGTCAAAAATTTAAAGTTTCAGGGAGTTAGGCCGTGAACACTGCTAGAGTCAATACAAATGTAGCTATGCGATGTTGCTGCATGCAATTTTGTACAAACCTGCTCCTGGTTTATATTCAATATCATGATGTAGTGCGGTTTTCATTGACAGTTTTCATGGTTAAGATTTTGAAGTTAGAATTTCTCTTACATTGCCGCAATGGAACGGCACAGCACATTAAAACTCGAATCTATTGATCTTTTTAGAGACTAAGGCTTTCATCGCTGAGGTACAGCCAATGCAAGCGCTTCACTGCTTGACTGTTGAACAAAACATTAAATGACATGTGGTGGTTTTAAACTATGTAACAAAAATCTGTTCAAAATTTACTCGCTACTGGCTTGATGTGAAATTGGAATTAAAAGAAATTTCCCTTACACATAAGAAAACCACCCAGATATCAGAACACAAGGCACAGTACGAGGGTTTTAGAATTTATTAGGCCTATTTAAAATAAGCATTGCAAGAGACACAAAACTGCAGCAATTTTCACCATTTTTCTGTTCTTTTTTAAATAACTGATGTTTATGTTTTTGTGTTTTTATAATTGTCCTGATAAAACAGCGCACATGTACGTGCTCTTGTAATAATGGTTAGATGGATATCAACTTATACATGAAAGAGACAATCGTCAACATCGGAGAAACCAAATTTATAAATTAATCCTAATGTTTCTTTACTCAAGAGCCTTTATGTACAAAACATAAAAATAAACCTTCAAAAGGTGCGAAGCAATCAAACTTCATAAATATTTGTAATCAACACAAATATTGAATAAACAAACTTGAGGTGGATCCTTAGGTTGCTTAAGTTTACAGACATTAAAACACGTAACGTAAAAAAATGATGTTACAACTATTAAGAAAGGAACATGAAAGATAACATCAGAGTTTAACAAAATTTACTTTCAAGAATTTGCCTTTTGCAAAGAGTCCCAACTTTTCTATGCACAGTTATGCGTAAACGTTAAATCAGCAAAATTATTGTGTGATTTTGACTTGTAGCTGATCTGACCGCCATGATGGTTGGTCTGATGACGTCAGTTCCGGTTAGGTGGTCACTCGGTAGCGCTGTCGTCGCCGGTGTAGTGGGAGAGGAGAAACCTGACCAGACCGCCGTCCATGGCGCGGTGCTGCTGGAGGGGGAAACAGAGATTGGGGTGAGAAAACCTGGGGGGCAGGAATAGTGCTACAAGAGAGATTGGAGAGAAATATAAAAACTCGAAAATATCGCATTGCATTTTCTTTTCGTTTTATTTAAATCTGCAATAATAATTATTCTGGTTCAATTTTTTACCTTCTCGCTTAAACCAAGACAAAGGGAACTAATTAATCAAAAACCAACATTTTAGACAATGGAAATCACATGTTATAAGTGTGATGCAATAGTTAGTGCCTAAATATAGTTCCTCATTGTAGCACTCTTTGTTTTAAATAATATATCATACGATAAAAAACAACATTAAACAATTTCTTATAAATGAAACAAAGAAAAACTAGATATGATCAATTTTTTTTTGTCAAACGAAACCACAATGTAGATGATAATGAACTAAGTTACAAACGTCAACAAATAAAACGATTGTCATAGTCAGTGAGTGGACAAGTAAAATGTACCGATACTATTTAACAGAGCTTCTAAGAACCAAGGCTAAGTGTCCTGGCTCTTCGTTCGGAAACGCCATTATGAAACAGGTAGCCATTACTGTTTCCCGCCGCACTTTGCTTTCTATAAATAGAAACCAAGTCAGACAGACAAAACAATTAGCAAAGATAAATTACTAACGGGTGCCACAGGTTGGGGATTATCGCTCCAGCAAATCTACGCCCACAACCCTAAGTCATAGAGAGAGAGAGAGAGAGAGAGAGAGAGAGAGAGAGAGAGAGAGAGAGAGAGAGAGAGAGAGAGAGAGAGAAAGAGAGAGAGAGAGAGAGAGAGAGAGAAAGAGAGAGAGAGAGAGAGAGAGAGAGAGAGAGAGAGAGAGAGAGAGAGAAAAGAAAAACTAGATATGATCAATTTTTTTTTGTCAAACGAAACCACAATGTAGATGATAATGAACTAAGTTACAAACGTCAACAAATAAAACGATTGTCATAGTCAGTGAGTGGACAAGTAAAATGTACCGATACTATTTAACAGAGCTTCTAAGAACCAAGGCTAAGTGTCCTGGCTCTTCGTTCGGAAACGCCATTATGAAACAGGTAGCCATTACTGTTTCCCGCCGCACTTTGCTTTCTATAAATAGAAACCAAGTCAGACAGACAAAACAATTAGCAAAGATAAATTACTAACGGGTGCCACAGGTTGGGGATTATCGCTCCAGCAAATCTACGCCCACAACCCTAAGTCATAAATAATAGACCTACGTGTCGGGCGCGTTCTAATAATAGATCTACGTGTCGGGAGCGCTCCTACGGCCGACTCAAGTCTGCGCAAGTCTGCTGCCCAGACGCAACAACTGCGCATTGAGTGCGCATGCGTCCCTTACTGACTCATAATGGCGCGAAGATAGTGATCACCAGGGAAACCAACTTAATTCTGATTGGCCCGTACAAATAATAATAATAATAATAATAATAATAATAATAATAATAATAATAATAAGTGCTTGCTGTTTAAATTTATAAAATAAAATATAACGATGTTTAATAGTGCAAATGGGCTCTATATTTGAGAGTGATAACTCATAAGTCTAGGAAATATTACTAAATGTGCGTCGATGAAATGGTTACATCAGAACATGACTACTACCTTTATCTATTTACTGGTTGGGTCGGTGTCAGTATAATGTGATCGGCTAAGACACGAGTCATGGTATCCCTGTCTCGTGTGTGGCAGCACATAAACTTGTCCTACGTTAGTCTTGGGGCCCGTCCACAATATAGTTTATATATTGCTGAAGTTGGACGTTAAGCCAACTCAAACACAACTTTGTTTATTTTAAAATACGTTTTAGTCGCTTTTTAGAAAAAAAATTTACTTGATTCTTAAAAAAAAAAAAGCCAACACGAATCAGCCCTTTACTGTTTTAAAAGCAAATTGTTTTAAAAGATCATTCAATAGTTTTGAATTGAGTATCATTATTTAATTTCCGGCCCTTTCATGCTTGTTGTGTTGTTTTCCTCTTCCATTGAAGTGCCCTGTTTTTACTGAAATAAAAAAAAA
>RQTK01000825.1:184125-198568 GCA_003991915.1 Elysia chlorotica
TATCCTCTCTCCCTCTCCTTCTCTCTCTCTCTCTCTCTCTCTCTCTCTCTCTCTCTTTCTCTTACTCTCTCAGTTTAGTTCTGAACAGCATTCTTTGATTCGGCTTGGGTACTTTACCGTGAATCTTTCATTCTCTAGTCCAGAGCACTATCAACTCAGCTATCAGACACCGCCCCGGTCTGTCTCTTGTCCGTTTGTCTAATTCTGTTTCCTATTCTGTTTCTTTGAATATTCAAGTAATGGTTTATTTCTGTTTTTTTTTTCTCTATGAAATAATCAGAAATACGGCACAAGTCGCTAGGTCTACAATAGAGATATAGGGCAAAAAATGTTTTCATTCCGACGTCGTCTCTACTTCCTCCAATCTTCGGCTTCCTTTTACTTCCTAGCACAGCCATTGTCTGTCTATCTGGCTGTCTTCACCAGGTTCGAATCTATGCCCGTGTCCGTAGACTCCGCGGAGTTGTTTTTTTTTTTTTTGCGAAACCTTCCCAAAGGTTCTATTTACTATCCTCCCTCAGTGTTCAAAGTTTGTTTGTTGGCTTGTCCTTCCAATAGTGATAAAGGCCGGACTGGCCCGTGTAGGCCTACAATATTCAGTCAGTTTCCATTGACAGACCTGCTAACAATCAGCCTCAGAGCAGAATTACTTGCACGTATTTTCTTGCACTAAGGTCTTGTTTTGTTAACTTGTAGACCTTGATGACTTTGTGTGTTGGCAGTTCTATAGTTGTAAAAAACAAACCCAACAAACATGTCCATAAGAAAGCACATGCACCCAAACGGGTAAAAAAGTTACTATTGAAGTAATGATCTCACAAAATGAATCCAGATGTCGTTTAAACCCAGCTAGTAAAAAAGATGCGAAAAAGAGTATTTGCTCCAATATGGGACGAAATGTTAGTTCATTGCTGAAACAGTTGCAGCATTTCTCAAAGGGCTTACCGGTCCTGGTCATATTCTCCAACCATTTATTTCAGTGTTGTAGTACATTTTGTGTTCTTAGACAAGTATGGACATCAGCTAGACTGATTTGGCGACACTTCTACACATTTCACTTTACCAATCCTCCAATTATCCTGCCAAACTTATACTATTCAGATCGATTATAAGCTTTACAGGACACGAAGCTTTATCTTAACAAGAAGTTGATTATCCCCCACCCACCCCAAAAAAAAAAAAAAAAAAAAAAAAAAAAAAAAAAAAAAAAAAAAAAAAAAAAAAAAAAACCACAAAAAAAACCCGCAAGTATTTGTTTTGACTTGATGTGTGTGCGTACGCAATCTACAAAGCGCTGATCCAGCACTTGACCCCTGATTCCGTCACGCCCAAGGTCGCTACTAATGACTGTGAAACAATCAGTGCTGGGAGAGAAACTGTGCCAGTGGTGTCCCCTTGGTCGCACTCTTCAATCTACCGGAAGCTCCCGTGGGGCGTCACCTCGGCAAAGAACGATCACTGAGGTATGAAAAAGTCATTACCCGGAAAAGAACCGACTCCGCTCTCCAGAGAAGGAGGGCGACAACATCAAGATGATGCATGGAGGGCGCAGACTTGGCTGTCTCTCGTAAGGAAACAATTTGAAGCTGGGTGGGGTTGTGGACGGATTGGGCTTAGGGATTCTGTTTCTAAACATTTGGGGACAAAAGACAGAAGATAAGGATACATATATGGGATGACAGAACAAAAAAAAAACACAGTTTAAAAATCAACCAATGAAATGCGGGGCACAGTGTATAGGGAAGACATATTAATCTTTGGATACATACATTTATTTTTTCTTAATGACTATTTCAGTCGACATTAATACACTTAAAGTTGCTAATAAATGTTCTTCACTAAAATTCTTCGTTGTTTTTATTTTTCCGATAAGGCAAAAGTCGTCAGCAAATTTAATTATTTGTTCCAGTGCTTTTTGTTTGGAAGTGTATAAAATTGGTGAAAGCACACAGCTATGCGGTGCCCCCGTGTTTGCAATAATCGATTCAGACATAACACCGTTTAATACTAGTATATCGTGATCTCGTTACAAGAAAATGAAAAATGAAGTCGATAACACTGACATCAATATGCAAGTCATACGATTTCTTGATCATAAGACGGGGCTGTATAGTACTAAAAGCTGACGAACAGTCAACAAATACCCTTCCCCCAAGAACTCTGGGTGTCTCAAGATGTTTTAATACCAGTTTATCAAAACAATAGATGTACGAGCAACAGGTCTTGGATCGTTCAGTTGTATGACAAGGGACTTTTTAGGGACAGGTATACTTCCGAAGTTATCCACACTGCTGGTATTGTGTGTGTTTGCGAGGACATATTGAAAATATTATGTAAATAAAGGCTGCTAACACAGTTTAGGAGGTTACCCCTAAACCTGTCAGGACCACAGCTTTTGTTTATATTTGCGTTTTTGCACTGACACGCCACCGACTATTTTTCGAGTTCCACACACCCATGAGAGAGAGAGAGAGAGAGAGAGAGAGAGAGAGAGAGAGAGAGAGAGAGAGAGAGAGAGAGAGAGAGAGAGAGAGAGAGAGAGAGAGAGAGAGAGAGAGAGAGAGAGAGAGAGAGAGAGAGAGAGAGAAAGGTAGGTAATATATCTACCATCATAGCACTATGTTGCCAATGCGTAAAACACTGAAATTGCTGTACACAAATAATTAATATCGGTGTAGTATGTTATAGGCAAAAATTATTCTTCGTTTGTTTCAAAGGCCTTTTGAAGGCTAAGTTGATATCCGTAATTTAATAATTCTAGAGAAATCGCATGTTGTTGTTAAACTCTACATCAATAAAAGCTTGAAACAAAATAACGGTAAGCATATACATTTTCTTTTTTTTTTTGTCCTACTCTTGTCGTTAAGATTTTTCTTACAAGGGTTATATTATACGTAAAGAGAATGTCGAAATACTAATTTCTGCCGTCTTTATTTGTACCAGGATTTTCAGCACTTCAGCCGTTTGTTGGAGCTTGGCCAAAAACAAGGATCCCGTAGGTCTTGATGCACATTCACACTTTTGATCGGTTTCGTTTGCTTTAGTTTGTTGGTTTTTAACGCAAAACTGGGCTTTATCGTGGCAGGATTGCTGCTGTCTGGTGATTTGTGTGTCATGCCACAGAGAAACCGGGTGGACACACCTGCAGACCGGTTGTCTTAGCCATGCCCATTGTACTGACACTGATCCAAACAGTTACTGACACTGATCCAAACAGTTCGGAACTGGGCGTCGATCTAGGCTTGAACAGGGACTTTCCCGATACAATACCAGGCGCTCTAACGAAGAACCACTCTGCACGCACCCCCTAAAAAAAAAAAGCAAACAAACAAACAAACCCAAAAATGTCGTTGTATTCGAGAAAGTAAGTGAAGCCTATAAACTATCAAGGAAACCTCTTCGGACCCCAGTATTACCACATAAGGACCAGAATGCAACTAGAGCAAAACAAGTGAGTAGGCTTCAAAGCACATAATATATTAATATGTGTCACATAATCGCGCTATTGTTGTGAGCTGTTTGCACAGTGAAAAGCTGTTATGATGCACACAACACTAATAGTGACACAAACACAGGCCTTTAGTTACGCCTCCTTGCTACATATTAGATGCTTTGCGGTATCGCTGCCTATGCCGAAGACGAAGGCGGCAGACAAAGAAACGTCCACTGACGTCCAACCATTCCTCGACCATGTCGTACTTGCGGAGACTGTGCCAACCAGAGCAGCCCATAAATACATTACTTATGTGCTGGGTTCTGTGATTCGTCATGGTCGTCTGCTTTTGTCAATCGAGGGGACACGGTCGCTCTCTCAACCTGTGCTACACAACGGTATGCGCATGCGTGACTGAGACCAATCAGAAACAAGCCAGACTATGGTAAATGTGTTTAATAACAACACAAGCCCATTAGCGAAAAACAAAGCAAGTCATTAGGCTACATGGTATTTTATTTGCGGAACAGTTTTCATCGAAACCTTCCTGTGTCTATCTCACTACCAGCCGCACTCCATAGAATCTTCGTTATTCTAAAATGTTCGCTTATCGTTTTTCGGTTACGTCGCTTTAGTCGATTCGTACCGTCTTGGCGAAAAGGTAGAGAAACTAATAGTTGAATTAGCAGATCTACGTGTATTGTTTTTTGGAACAAAAATACAGGTCACAACTGATTTTCTTATATGGGATGTTTAATTTGCAAAGAGCTTTTGTCCACTGCAACAATTTCTTATTTTATGTTGTACAAAATCAAACGGGAACGAAATGCAAGTAGCTCAGATAAAAGATGCCCAATTATAATAATACATGTTTTTTTTTCCATTTCAAGCGGAAAGTTCTGGGTTTGAACCCGATCAGCCGCCTCATGCAGGGGGGGGGGGGGGGGGGTAGCTCATGTGGTAGAGTGTTGGTCTCCAGATCGGGAGGTCTACGATATCACTGTATCTGCAGATTTATGTGTCGATTTCGTCCTCGGTAACTGGTTGGATGCGTGACTGTATAGCGTGACCGACTGAGAGAGGAGTCATGGTATCCCCGCTCTGTCTCATGTATGTGTGGCAGCAAATAAAATTGTCAGACGTCAGTCTTGGGATCCATCAACAATAGAGCCTACACAGAGCTGACGTTGGACGTTACATCAATACTATTACTAGCTAGAAAGGCACAGAAACAGCTGCGAAGTCAACCGTGAAGATTAAGGAAAACAGTATATAGAAATTATGGATAGTGCATCAAAGTACATGATTCTTATACTTTCATGTTCCTTCAATACTGACATAGAAACATTTTACTTTAAACGTTATAATATAAAGTGATAGATATATAGATAGATAATTATACGCGTACAGATAAATTAATTAAACAGATAGATAGATAGATAGATAGATAGATAGATAGATAGATAGATAGATAGATAGATAGATAGATAGATAGATAGATAGATAGATAGATAGATAGATAGATAGATAGATAGATAGATAGATAGATAGATAGATAGATAGATAGATAGATAGATAGATAGATAGATAGATAGATAGATAGATAGATAGATAGATAGATAGATAGATAGATAGATAAATAGATAGATAGATAGATAAATAGATAGATAGATAGATATGCTCTGACCACGATCACGATCTGATGGAGTGGAGTTGGTTGACTGGCTTCCAACCTTGTGGACGGCTTCCATCGCTAACGTCTGACAGCTTCAAGTACTATATTTTCGATCCAATTATAGCTGTTCTATAAAAGTTTACAAAAAATGAGAGCGTGGAGAAAACAAGCAGATATTGTTTTTTGCTAAGAACTGTTTATCGGCTTATTATAATGACAACTTTTTCAAATTAGCATTGTCTCTTAAAAAAGATTTGATTTCTAGAGCAAACAAGGCCCTGGGTTTATCCAAACAAGCATTTCGAAGTTTTCATTTCTTTGATACTTAAAGCAGTGCAGCATCTCAACCAAAAGAGTCTGTTGTATGGACACCTGAAGAATGCTTAGGCGTTTGCCCATTAGGAAAATCTTTCCGAGTGGGCTGTTAGGTTGTTGAGAGACCATTATTAGACCATTAGATCGGATCGGATCCATTGAGACGTCATAGATTTTTGTCTCGCCAAGTAAACAAGTTATATCTGTCTGTGAATATGTTTATTCCTCTTGGCTGTTACAAACTAAACGCCCACGCCATAGACTTGCACATCTGAATATGATCAAACCTCAGACCTACTTCTCGCCAATCCAGCGCCCTACCGACTTAGCTATATACCACCCCAAGTCCTTGAGTGGAAAAACAATATATTGATTATCAAATGGTTACGGATTAGTGACAACCTTAATTTTCTATTTACTGAGGGAAAAAAAACAACGTAATAATAATAATGTGTACACACCCTGTGCACCATACTCCGTGGCCAAACATTGAGTAAGCAGTAGAGGTCGCAGGTACAACCTCGCACGAGCTTAAACCTCGTCGTAAGCCTTCTCATTCACATATCTTAAGACGAAACGTAAGCCTACCACAACGTTGTACTTTCAATCCTTGGTTTTGCACTCGCAACCAAAAAGATATTAGTGCTCTCTTCCAGTATTTCTAGACTTCTCTACGACAAAGTGTATAGCTTTCCTTACATTTGGTTATCAAAATATTTATCACACTTCCAGTGCGATATGAAAATATTCCACTGTGCGCAAGGAACTTCTTTGCAAATGAGATTTTGCAATGATTATTGACTGTTATTTTTCTTTCCGTAGACCTATGAATAAGTCTACAGGTCTCCCAGATTCAATTTACGAGAGTTTCTGCCCTTGCTCCCAGCGATCGATGGTCGAGTGAATCCGAGAATATCCGACTTTGTCTGTTTGTGTATACACAAATGCAGGAGTATTAATTTGTTTTTGATTCGAAGTTTCGAACGGCTGCATTTCATACTGAAAAATCTTACTTGGTTTCGCAAGCGAAAAGATACAAAAGCTTTGATAAATACCATTTTAAAATTGTGCACGGAAAGGTCCGGGGAAAATGTTGTTATTTCGAACTATCGAGTGTAAAAACCGACTTAGTTTTGGAAAATGAAAAAAAACAACTTGAGAAATATGAGTTCAAAATCTTGTACTGAAAGACATTGAGCAAACGGAAAGAAATATTGTTCGGGTATTTTCTTTCTTATTGTCTTTCCTTCATTCCCCCGAAAAGCCGCACTTTTTTTTCTCAACAACTTTATTAATTTTAGCATTCACTGACCTGTTTGTCTTCACTCTCTTTACCAATCTCCCTCGGGAATTTCTGAGAGAAGGAGAAGAAAACACGTAAAAATTGAAAGTCAATTATTTACATCTTTCAATAGTAAAAATAAGCGAGTAAAAATGGAAAAAAGATGTTGAAAGCGACTGAGGAGCGAGCGAAGCGTGATTAAATGAAATTCATTCACAACTTTCAAGTGGTAACTTCACACCGAGGCTGCCTTTAGACCAGGCCAAGTCACCGAAATGATTGGAATGAACAGGTTTTAGGGTAATAAGGGTAACAGTGATCTATAATAAATACGCTATCACCACAGTTAGCTCAGATTGATACTCTGAGTAGTTTTTGTTCAACCTGCTCAAACAATGAGAGATGATCTAACTGATCCTGATATAGTTCTGAACGTCAAAAGTTTTTTAACAATTGTGATTACATTGTGTTTGAGAAACTGCCGATGTGTTCAAAATCACAGATATTGCCTTTTGGTATACGTTTTGACGATTATAGTCATACACTGTGCCTTATACCTTATGGTATACGTTTTGACGATTATAGTCATACCGTGTGCCTTATACCTTATGGTATACGTTTTGACGATTATAGTCATACCGTGTGCCTTATGGTATACTTTTAGACGATTATAGTCATACCGTGTGCCTTATGGTATACTTTTAGACGATTATAGTCATACCGTGTGCCTGATGCTAACGTTTATTAAATTTCTATATTGATGGCATTCATCCAAGAGCATGTAACACATATTACAATTATTTTTTGCATGGACTATCATTATAAACACATTTTTGTCCCCAAATACTAAAGATCCGCTTTGCTGAACTCCCCAGATTTTTCAACATCGCGGTTTAAAAATTCTCAACCTAGTGCGCGCCGGCAAACTTGTGGCGAGGATCGGGTAGAGTTCAGTTGAGTTTAGATGGTTAACGTCCAATGTCAGCAGTTTATAAGCAATAGGTGTTGCAGATGAGCCCGCAAACTAACGTCTGACCATTTTACGAGCTACCAAACAGAGAGAGTGCGTGGATACCACGACTTCTGTCTCAGCCAGTCACATTATACTGACTCCGCCCAACCAGTAGGGGGCGAAATAGAATAATACGTTTCTGACCGATCGATGGTTTCGAACCAACGACTATCCAACTGATGCACCCAATCTCTACCACCTGAGCCCCCACTATGCCTGTCCGTTCATTTCCCAGCGCAGTGCGCACCGATGTGCGTGGGCGGAACCGGAACACAGAGTTTAACTGCGGGCTAATGGGGAAATCCGCTGCAACCTCTGACCCGGCGCGAGCACCGAGAGTTGAGTGTTCCGATAAGATCAGAGGGAGGGTCCGGTCAGTTTATTGACGTCCGTCATGTTTTATTGCACACTCCAGGCAGGGCAAGGTCGGTGCTGGCCCCGATATTAGAGGCACGGGTCTGCACACTGATCGAACAACTACGGTAAGTTAAAGGGCGATCTCGTTTAGAGAATATCAATGGAATAACATTATAATTCGGTTCCCCAACGGAGACTACACGACACTTCAAACCTTAGTAAGAAAAACAACAACAAACCCCACCCCCTTTCCAAAAAACAAAAACAAACAAACAACAAAACAAAAAAGCAACAACAAAAGAACACCCCCCTAAAAACACCAAAAGAACAAAAAACAAAAACAACACATTTTGGAGAGTATATGTATGAAAGCGATAGCCAAATTAATATTCGAGTCCGTCTTTTCTTTAATTGAAGAAAACGGTATGATAATAAGATGGCAGAGAAACTGAAAGGTGTGGTTAGGAAACGTGAATGTTTGATTTTATCTTATTACAAACAGTAATGGTGGACCACTTTCGGTGTGAGTTTCACTGTTCCCCCCCCCCACCCCCTCCCCACCGGAGTCCTTTTAAGCTAACCTTAGTCTTAATAGTCTTAATTATCATTATTAATTTAATCTATAATTTGCCTTGTACCACTCATTAAATGTAAAATTCCTGGAAAACAAAGAACTTCCGGAGAAGTCAATTGGTAGTAGAGAGATGCTGTCGTTCTGCGCTAAAAATGGTATCCATCCACATTTTCATACACCCTTGTTCCCCCTAAGTTGTCCACTTTGAGAATTTGTTAGGTTGCCAGCCCTTGCATTGGGCCGCCTCGCTCCTCAGCTTGTCTAGATCTAGATTATCCCATGTTTATCGCCCCTGTTATGGGGACCCGGGTTTTCCCGGTCTGGATTTATCACCCGCCTCGCCCAGGTCTACACGCCGTAATGTGTTTATTATAGACGCGGGATTTGCGCCAGGGAGCGTGAACGGAATCAAGTGCTTGTGTAAAACGCGAATTTGCCGTCCACTCCTCACGGATCTTCCCCAATATATTGATTGTTTATTTAGACATCCCTTAGAGTCGTGTCGAGCGCGATTCGTGTAGAAACAGTTTAGAGCTGTTTGTGTAGGGGAGTGGGTCGAGGTCTGCTTTATTATGTAACAAATGTTAGTGTGTTTAGGAGGGTCATCACAAGGCTGGTTCCAGTGGACCAGTTTCTAGTGACAGAAGTACGGACTAGAGGTCGACTGATTTAGAAAAAGTCACTGCTCTACACAGACATGCAACAGTGCACAATGGTAAATTGCATTAGAAATTGTTAAAAAATAAAGAAAAAAAATATAAATAAATAGTAATGAATACAATAAATTATTTTCTGCATAAGACCCTCATGTGTGATTTATAAATGTATTGGAGTTGTCTCTATAATGCTGATATAGCATTTAAAAAACAACAAACAAAAACAATGTCTTATAATGGAAGATTTCAATTGGTTATCACCAAGGCTTCCAAAAAGTATAGATCAACTCATCAAATTAACTGAATTAAAGACAAGCTCGCATTCCAATGATATCAGTTATCTATAACAGGAGCAACACTGATCGATCTATTGAAATTACGCGTTAAGCACAATTAGGACACGATTAAAGAACGTGTTTCAAGCCTCCTCATCGACACACACACACACACACAAAATGTGAACAGTTCTTGCCTAACTGTCCCACCTTAGTTCTGCGATGGGTTTAGTTTACTGACTTTGACTCATGAATGATATCTAAATAGGTAAACATGGTTCCTATATCCAAAAGAAAATGTCCTCTCCCTAGTTCCAGCTATCTAAATAATACTTTACAGCCCTGATGTAGGGGTTCTTCTAAAGCTCCCTAAGTCTAACTTGGAATCTTACAAGGATCTCAGTATTAAACATGTGGTTCATATAGACAGCCGTTTAATATCTACACATGGTGCAAATAGCCACTGCCAAACGTTTGCTTCATTATAAACGCCTCAAAACTAAGTGTTGTCAGGAGGAATAGGGACATAAACAAGGTATAAAATTGATTCTAAGGTCAGTTTGACATGGACAACAGACCTCATTGCGCATCCACTTCGCAATATCTTACCCACTCTCTCTTTCTTTCTCTCTAACGCGCTCTCTGTATCTCTTTCTTCATGTCTTTCGTTTACTATCTTTCTTCTGTTATCTGTGTATCAGACATACTTCAGAATACAATAATTATACCCTCACAAATACTTCCGTCGCCTGGTCTTGGTACTTTGTTTGGCTATAACATTTTACAAGTCAATGCGTTATTTTAGTTTATTTTTATTCGTGGTAAGTGTACTTATATTACTCAACCCCTAGCTATGAGACACTATATCTATGAATAGCACATACATCTTGTACAAAGGTCTGGAACGTTTCCTCTACATTGGTTTCATAAATTTTTTGTTATTGTCATGAAAGCTTATACAATTTGAACGAAATAGATTAAGTAAAAATTATATGGATGGAAATAGAGAAATAAAGAAAGACATTTTAAGAGAGAGAGAGAGAGAGAGAGAGAGATAGAGAGAAAGAGAGAAAGAAAGAGTTAGAGACAGGAGGATTCAGAAAGTGTGTGTTAGAGAGAGGGAGGGTATGCGTGTCTTTATGAAAAGAAATTTAAAAAAAAGAATTGCGTTTAACTTATGTGCGTATTATCTCCGATAACATGCCGAGGATTGTTACAGCCTTGTGCCTAGAAACACTACTTGAATAAGTACGATAGTGAAATGTTTCTTGTTACTGTTTCTAAGTTTTCCCGCTTTATGGTTCAGACAATAATAATCTATCCAAAAACAAAAAGTAAGGTTTCACTTTACTTTCATTTTGTCAGTTTACATAAGAAAAACAACAACTGCTGAATATAAAACGTAAAATAAATATTTGAGTAGAAAATGTAATTATCGATATTTTATTAACACCTTTAAAGCCATTTCTATGAAATTTTAAACATCAATAATCACAAGTTGAGTTAATAGGTCAGACTCAGGGCAGACTACTTGTTTGTTTATGTGTTTGCTGCTTGTCGTCCAACGTCAACACAATGGGCTATGTGGACGGGCCCCGAGACAGGCAGGACTCCTCTCTCAGCCGCTCAAATTATACTGACATTGACCCAACCAGTAGGAGAGGAATTCAAACAAATACAGTTTTAATTGATCATGGGTTTTGAAACAGGAAACCAATCACATGACCAGTGCGGAGATCGAGCTGCAGGCTTTCAAAAAGAACCCGTAAGCTCTACCCGTTGACTTCTGTGTCGACTCTCCCCCATTTTTTCGAAGTTGATGACAGTGACAGCACTACTCGGTGGACAGCACGTATTCTTTGATCTGTGGTGGACACTGTGATGTAAGGACACAATGCCAGTGGGGGATGTTTGAGATTACACGCCAGGCCCCGAGAGGGAAGTTGGCACAATCAGAGTAAAGTAGACTAAAGTCATTCAACATTTCAATATTCCTTAGCGGGAATTGAAAGCTACTCAACAACGCAATTATAGAAACCATTTTGTTAAACTGTGCTTTTGATACATTCACTTCCACTCTAAATGGTAATGATCATTTACATTCAAACTCCTTTGCTTGTACGAGGTCTGATAAAAAAAAGTTCGTTTATTTGGACCGCCTCGTGGAATTTTCCGGTTTCCCGTAAAAAAATTAATTTGCGACACCAACACAATTCTGAAATCTGCACACATTTTCAACAACATACATGATCCAAAATGGCTACTGGTTGTGTAGTGCTCTAAAATTTAAATGAATTCAAAGATGGATTCTTTAAAAGAAGCGGACCATTTTTGTAAATTTGTGTTATAAACTAGTAAAAACGGAAACCTATCAAGGCAGCAGAACAATGAGCCAGACTGCCGGGTTCAAGTCATTTTCCACATCCCAAACTGGCCTTGTTTCTGTGGTGCAAAAATCATCGCACAGGGCTTGTGACAAGAGTTCTCCGTAACCTGTTCCAGGAAAGCATTTAGGATACAGGATGGGACTCCTTTGCATTGATGGATTTGACGAGGAATAAACCAAATTTGTATTACAAACTTTTCTATCAGACGTCGTATATAGTGGATACTGAGGGAGCCTTGGCAGAAAATTTGGAATTGCGCCAAAGCTTCTGGTTTAATCATAATACATGTGGTACTTCGTAATGATTATAAAAAACATTTCTTATAAACGAGCTTTTAGCCCAATTCATGAGGAAATCAACTTATAAATGGAAAAGAAAATCCTAGACGAATATAGCCAATGGAGTCGTCAATTATTAACCGCCATATTAATAGTGAATTGCACAGATAATTATTACATTTTTCGAGCCAAGTCTACGTTTGTGTCTTACTTAGTACGGTGAAATTTAGTGAACTGAGGCGGAGCCAGTAAACGCTTTAACAACTGTGTAAGGAAACCACGACGAAGCACCACTATACTCTCTACATCATGGAGCATCAACGGCTGTGAAAACTACAGCCACAAAATAACGCGATTCCTGTGAGGTTTATTGGCAGGCGTTGTAGTGATGGCGATTCTGAAATTGCTTGAACATCGGAATTGTCATGCTTTACAAGAGTGAATTTAGAGAAAGTGTTAACATTAAATTGGTTTGAGGAAAATGAACCTTTAAATATGTTTACTCTTGGAGAGAGACGGAATTAAAGAAAATGAGGTTTGCTGATTGGTTGAAGGATGCAAGTTTTTCCCTGGAGACTATCAGACTTGTTATTGTAACGAAACAATTTCCTTAAAACGGCACGGCAACATTTTTGTACAATTTAATAAAATTGATGATGATGAAAATGGTGATAATGATGATGAAAATGATGGTGAATTAGATGATAATGATGATGATGACATCATCATCATCATCATTATCATCATCATCATCATCATCATCATCCTCATCATCATCATCATTATCATCTAATTCACCATCATTTTCATCATCATTATCACCATTTTCATCATCATCAATTTTATTAAATTGTACAAAAATGTTGCCGTGCCGTTTTAAGGAAATTGTTTCGTTACAATAACAAGTCTGATAGTCTCCAGGGAAAAACTTGCATCCTTCAACCAATCAGCAAACCTCATTTTCTTTAATTCCGTCTCTCTCCAAGAGTAAACATATTTAAAGGTTCATTTTCCTCAAACCAATTTAATGTTAACACTTTCTCTAAATTCACTCTTGTAAAGCATGACAATTCCGATGTTCAAGCAATTTCAGAATCGCCATCACTACAACGCCTGCCAATAAACCTCACAGGAATCGCGTTATTTTGATGATGATGTCAATGATGATGATGATGATGTTGAAGATAATTATGATTTTTAGTGATAATGAGGTTGAGGAAAAGGGAGGTGAACAAAAACAGCATAACAACAACAATAACAGAAATATATAAAATTACAACAACAGCAATAAAACAGACAAGACAACCTTTCACACATAACGAGAACATCAACACAAACAGTACACCGAGCAACAACAGCTACTTTCTAAGAATCAGCAGATTTAAAACCAAACAGTTGGTACTTTTTTGTTTTTGTTTCTGCTAGTATTGATGCGTAACAGTTTTTACGTTATGTATAGCTATAGCCAAAGCCTTGTAATTGTCTATAGCTATTTAAATTATATAAACATGTAATTAAAAAAAACAGCTATCATTTTTCAACCATAACTCTTTTCACAAATAGACGTCTAAAAAGCGATTTTACTTCATTAAAAGAAATAATGTTCGACTGAGTTGAACGTGCATCATCTTCAATGCATTGATCGTCTGTCGGGCTGCCCACTTCTGGATGATGTGGAAACCTCGAGGACATGTTCGCCGAAATTTATTGTTGGCGTGAGACAATTTTCTCGCCATATAAACAAGTTTGAAGGAGCTCAAGGGGGGATCACTGATACAGGAGGTCCAACGGTCGGGGACGTGACACGGAATGTTTGTCTGGCGGGAGTGGGGCATCATGGGCAGGGGCTGAACAGGGAGGGAGGGGGGAGAAGAGTTGTTGAGGGTGAGGAGAGAGGGGGAGAGAGAGAGAGGGAGTAAGAGAGACGGGCAGAGAGAGAGGGAGAGAGAGAGAGAGGGGGAGAGAGAGAGAGGGAGAAAGAGAGAGAGCGTAAGAGAGAGGGGGAGAGAGAGGTGCAGAGAGAGATAGTGAGAGAGACAGAAAGGGAGCAGAGAGACGGAGAGAAAGAAACAAAGAGAGATAGAGAAAGAGACAGAGAGGGGGGCAGAGAGAGAGAGGCAGAAACAGAGAGAGATACACACACATAGAGAGCGATGGTTTCAGAGATAAATTAATTGAGAGAGAGAGAGAGAGAGAGAG
>RQTK01000825.1:210625-233920 GCA_003991915.1 Elysia chlorotica
AATAATAATAATAATGATAATAATAATAATAATAATAATAATAATAATAATAATAATAATAATAATAAAATTAAATTGAATCAACGCTACGTGAAGGTAGTGAATAACTTTTACAAAACATATCACTATTACTCAGTTTGTTTTTTGTTTTTATCGTTAACCGACACTCGCTGCGATTCTTATTAATTGTTTTTATAATAATCTGCTTTTGTTAACATGCAATGCCGAGACATAACCTTTAAACGCAATTATTAATCCGCAGCAAAAGACTATTTTTTTTATGATGCACCTTTTGTTGTGGTATTAACCTGCTTTACTTTCATTTCAACAACTTTTTTACATTAATTAAGAAGGACCAATTGGTTGCAAAAAATATGCTTTGTAATTGAAGATCACTAATATCTTAATTGATTGAATTTGCTTTCGCAAATGTCAGTAAACGATATTTCAAAACCATTTCAAATCAATTTTTGTCTTTCTAGTTGCATGATAATGACAAGTCTACAATTTTTACATGCAGCTCAAATGCACTATGCTGAAAAAGATTCGATAAAGCCGAAACATTGTGTTTGTATTGCCATTCTGCTGTAAAATGTTTATATACAATACTCATTGAGCAAATGACTCCCGGCTAAGAAAGAAATTATCCCAACGATTTGAACGGCAAACTGTGTTGCTTGGATGCAGCTTATTGAATCAAACTTTCAATAAAAAGACATTGAAGTTCATCAAAGATCGGGAGGTGTTAGATTTGAATTACTAGATTGCCCTTCCTCTCTTTTCTTGTTGGGTAGGTCTCCATTAAAGTAACTCCCCGAGACAGAAGTCCAGATATCACCCACTATGTCAATTTCTTCAGTCGCATAAAATTGTCAAACAATTAATTTGGGATCCGTCTACGAGTAAGTCTAGTTGCCCACATTGCGCACAAACGATAACATTAACAAACCCCGTGAATTAGAATAAAAACTTTGCTTGGGGCCCAGTGTTTTTCTTAAGTTTGTCCGAGACAGCATTACTACTAACGTTAAATATTATTTATATACATCGCAATTCCCAGCTTCAGTAATTATTGCTTTCGTTCACTGCATGCCCGCTTGTCTGTCTAATCGTGTAAAGGATTGCTC
Source organism: Elysia chlorotica (assembly GCA_003991915.1). Taxonomy (NCBI): domain Eukaryota; kingdom Metazoa; phylum Mollusca; class Gastropoda; family Plakobranchidae; genus Elysia; species Elysia chlorotica. The sequence continues at coordinate 211,753 of RQTK01000825.1, forward strand.
AGTGGGGTGCTGGATTGTGGCAACCACTAGAAGTAGCCTCCCCCCCCCCCCTCTTCATGGTAATCTTCCTCTTCTACGAATTTTGTCTGTGGATAGTCGTTTTCTCCAAGCTATTTTCGCCTACTGAGATTTTACACTCTTGTGATTTATTATCTACCTGCCGCTGGATAAATCAACAGTTACGAGCCGATAAAGTCAAGTGAAACATAGCGAAAAACAACCACACACAAAAAAATCCATCCAAATGCAGAAAAGCAAAACAAATTAAAAAAGAAAAACAACCACCAACCTGGAAGAAAAAAACATGTAAGAAAAATGTTTGATATTCTTTTCCTTGTCAAAACATGATCCTCGCCGTTACATCAGTATTCTTCCAAAAATCTCCTTTGTCTGATTTCAATATAGATCTAGTTATCGGATGTTTTCTCATTTTTATTAATTAAGAAAATATCTCTTTTTGTTATAGTTATAAAATGATTCTGTCAAAACGTTTTTCCGTTTATGGTACTTTCAAAAGCGGACTACTCTACTCTACAGTAATTAATAAGATTGCAGAGATGTTGGGGGAGGGGGACATAAAAAAAAACTGATTTTGAACGACTTCTGTTATTGCCGGTAAATCCAAGCCAATCCTACATTGTGATCGAAAATTAATAACATCGATGGTACATTGTCTGTATAGAAACAAAAATAGCCTAGATTTGGTATGAGCGCTGATTACCTGACTCTTGCTCTAATTGAAACTGAACTTTTTGTTTACAAAGTTCATGGGTTTACATTGATATCTCACAATTGCATCTTCTGACAGCTCCTCACAACAAGTTGCCACAAAGCGACTCAACTCGAAATCGCATAGAGGAAGACGCGTTCGGGGCGTCTCGGGTTGATAAAGCGAGAACCATAGAAAATTAATGAAGCGGTAAGCTTCTCTAAGACGGGCCTTTTATGGTGTCTCGCGCATGCTCAATGGAATAACATGCATTGATTCCGAGAGAGATGTAGAACTGTCTTGTCGTGTATAGATTATTGTCTACTGTGGATATATCAAGTAAAACTATCTTGTAAGGTATAGACTATTGTCTACTGTGGATATAGGAATCATTTGGACACGATATTACAAAGCATGGTCTTCCAAAGAGTGTAGGATAATATCATAAATTAATTTTTCATTCCAAAGATACCTGGACAGTCTTTCAAAGCGAGATGCGGTTATTCGTGTAGATTGTTCCATATAGATTTGTCACCTGAGGGATCGCAGCTAAAATTCGTATTGTAAAACTACGTACATCATGGAGTAATTTTTTTGTTTAATTTCCGCTTTTGTAAGTAGAAAAACGTACACATAATTGATAAATAAATAGGACACAACAATTTTTTTCGCCACCAATTTAATGCGTTGTTCAGGTGAGTTTATGGCCGGGCTTTAGGGGGGAACAATTATTTTCTCTCTTCATGATACAGAAACAAAAAGAGCTTTCCATAGTTGTGAGAAGGCTTATGTCGTAATTTTATTCGTATCTTCTTTCGAGGAGTCGTAAGCTACCGCATCGTTGTACTTACGGCGCAAGCTTGTCTTCTATCTACGTCCCGCAACTCTCGGTTAACGCACACTTCTATTTGAAGAGCGTTATACAAAACATGCAGAGCCTAGGTAAAAGCTATCGTTCCATCAAACTCACAAGATATTATGTGACTAAAGTTCTGAAATGAGAGATCCCTCCCACAAGAAAAGACAGGTTGTAGAAGACACTACCCCAGCAACGATCACATAACTTGCATCACACACACAAATGGAAGACAGATTCCGAGACTAGAGTAACTCTCTCGCAGTCTAGATAGATCTGTACAAGGCGTTTGATACACTTTGGAAGGACGAGCTTCAGTTCAAACTAAAACAGAATGGTGTTTGCGGCCACAGGTATCAATAAATCTCGCAATACCTGCACAGCAAAAAAGCCAGAGTCCAAGTCAATGGGGCTGACAGCAAAAAGGAACTCTGTGAGAAGGAGTACCCCAAGGATGTGTGCTCGTCTCACCATCTTCCTACAGTACATACATGATATCCTCAGAAACATTGCTCGAAAAGTTTACGGAGCAGTTTATGCTGATGGTCTTGCACTATGGTGCACGGACGAAAAGCTAACTACTGCCAACTATAGGATACGGCTAGTCTTGAGTACAATAGAAGCCTGGACTTAGAAATGGCTTGTAAATGAAAATCCCGCAAAGACTAAATACAACATTGGCAGCATCTCTACCAAAGAACGGAAAGCAAAACTACAACTCAACGGTTAGTTCCTGCAAAAAGATGACCACCCCAGCTACCTTGTAGCCACACTTGGAACAAGGCGTACATGGAAAAAAAATTGTAAAACAGGAGTGCAAGCAAAAACCGTCTGAGGCTAATGAAGAAATTAGCCGGGATAACTTTGGGAGCAGGAAAAAAGTGTGCTCAGGCAGAAAAAGACCTGTACTGGAATACAGCATTACAGCTTGGGGAACCGCTGCCAAAAACAACTCTGAGCAGTTTAGCAGAGTACTTCTTCTTCTTTCTTCTTTGCGTTCACTCTTTTAGCAGAGTACAAAACCAAGCACTATTCATTGTCACTAAAGCCATGAAGTCCACATCCAGGGTGGAATTAGAGAGAGAGAGTGTGTGAGTTCTTGGAGTTGAGTCATGCGGATATCGCATAGATACCATGCTCCTTACTCAAGCTTTTAAATGCAAGCAACCATAAGACAACCACATTAAAAAAAAGAATGCAGCAACCAACATAAGACACACTGAAGAGAAATAGCTTCATACACCAAAGCAGAACTCTCGAGACAGGAGTCTCAGAGATCAAACATCAGATGACAGCAGACATGTCCCACTGTCTTAGTGTGCCCGCTTGGGATATGAACCATACTATTACATGTACTGTTGCCCCTAGAATCCCAGAACTTTGGACAGAAGAATCCCAAAGCAACCTAGACAGAAAGTCCTACACCTTAGAGCATCTCCAATAGCACAGCGCGTCACAAACATGGACTTGCGTATACACAGTACAGACGTCTTTGCGGAACACGCAATCCGAAATGGCGGAGCTGGCATGTTTATACATTACCCAGAAGGACGAGAAGAAAAGCATTACAGCCCAACTGGCACATATTCTAGTAACTATACAGCTGGCGGAGACCCTAAAAAAGCACAACGCATACAAAATATGACCCAATAAAACCTGATTTGACCAACCTAGCCTTCCTTACCGATACTTTGTCCTTTCTCCGAGGTAAAGCAGGGTAACGAGGACACTGAAATACATGAATTATCTTCAGCCTTAAATGCCATGACTACAGAATAGTAGTACTGCAGTAGGTTCCATCAGGGTAACAAAATAGTAGTACTGCAGTAGGTTCCATCAGGGTAACAGAATAGTAGTACTGCAGTAGGTTCCATCAGGGTAACAGAATAGTAGTACTGCAGTAGGTTCCATCAAACCTCAACCTCCGTGGACATGAGAGAGCAGATACAGTTGCAAAACACCGTGCCGCAAAACAACAGCAGGAAAAACGAAAATCTACATCAAGACTGTGCATGACAATAAGTGGAAACAAAGCTGTCCAAACTACAACCCCATAGACCAATGCTATGCATAAGACCAAACAAGAGCCAAGAAGAAGAAGAAGAAGAAGAAGAAGAAGAAGAAGAAGAAGAAGAAGAAGAAGAAGAAGAAGAAGAAGAAGAAGAAGAAGAAGAATTTACCTTGGAGTTGTATTTGAGTTGTTTTTTTATTCTGTCTGGGCGGATATTTGTGCATACAATTATCGAAAGTGGAAAAAGTTGCAGCAGAAAATAGCAAAAGGTTGCAAAAAAATTGAGGCTAAATTTTAGTTTTTAAATATGAATATAAATACTCTTATAGTCATAACACTCTGGAAACCCAAACTTAATGCATATCAAACTAAGGACAAATTGCCCTCTCTTTAAAAATATTTACAAATTAAAAGTCTAAATACACTCGTAAAAAAAAAATTAGAATAAACAGTACTTGCCTCATAGATAAAGTCTGGGTTGAGGGTAGGGTTGATCAAGTATTCATGGGAGAGAGTGTAAAAGATGTAGACATCCATCCATTGACCAAACACTGGGTTTTCATCCCTCACCATCAGTTGAACATTAAATTCTAGTGGTAAAAATTGTTGTAAGGCATGAAAAGGGGTACAGAAGTCACCGAGCAATAACTAAAAAACTGGGAAGAGAAAAATGGTTTCTTAGGTTGTTCTTATGCGGAAAGAAAAAAATGAGCTTGCCTATACACAAGAGCGAGAAAATAGAGAGATAGGTACATTACCAGAGCTGACTGATCTGGTGTAGAGGTCGCCACTAAGTGTGGCCTGTTGCGGCAAATGGTAATCGGTGTTAACGATCTAAGAGCGGGGATTGTGGTGTTATCTGATATATTGTGTTCTCTGCAGGTCTTTGACGCACACAGGATCACCAGGTTGGGGTTCAGAAGCTTTTTAAACTGCATGCCGTCTTTTGAAGTTTCGGCACTGATTTCCCTTATACTTCTTGGGAATCTTGGCATTGGTAGATTCTTGAAGGGAAGGCAGTTTGGTGTTTAGCTTTCTGCCCATCAGAAGTTCACTTGGTTCTTGGCCATACTGGAAAGGAGTGGTAGGGTAGTCAAGAATAGCTACGTAGGGGTATGTTGCATTCCACAGAAGATTTTTAACATTCTGGATTGCACGTTCTGCTTCTCTATTTGCTTGGTTATACCAAGGCAAGCTTGTTGTGTGAGTAAAGTTAAACTCACTGGTAAATTTCTTAAGCTTAAACGATATCTGGAATACCATGGGTCACGAAGATTGACTTAAGTCTGGTAATGATCGCAGTGCTTGTAGTACGATCAGGGAGTCGTATTTTCTGCCAACGAGAATGGTAGTCGACCAACAAGGGATACGTTTTACCCTGAAGATCCAAGAGGTCCATGGCAAAACGTAACTAAGGATACTCGGGAAATGAAGATGGCAGGAGACGCTCCTTGATTGTTGGTCCCAGTTTTGTGTAAGTGGAGCATTTCTTGACCAATTTCTCTATCTGCTATGATATGTTAGACCACCAGACTGATTTTTTAGCCAGAGCACGGCATTTGGTGACACAGAGTTGGCTTTTATGTAGTTTGTTGAGCATCTTTAACCGCATGTTTGTGGGAATCACAACACAATCATCTAAGAGGAGAATATCGTCTACAATGGTAAGATGGCGTTGATTCATCCAGAACTGGTGAAGGAGATGATATTCAGGCATGAATGCTGGCCAAACTCTTTGACAAAAGTTGTGTAACTCCATTATTTCAGGATTGGCTTACTGTTGAGTGCAATTTTTGCCAAATTTTTATGAAAATGCTGGCAAGCTATCCAAAGTTTGTTAGCCATGACAGTTGCATTGTTGATGAGAGCTATGTCTGCTTCTGACAGATCACTAACTGAAGCACAAGGAGTACATGAGTGATGATCTGCTGCTTTCCTGATACATGAACGGCCTCAGGGCTAAAGTGCATGAGTCAGGAGTCTGAAACGCTGTATCCGATGTGCATCTTGTGCAACTCCTTAGTTGTAAACCGAGGAGGCTTGTGGTCAATTTCAATTGAGTAGTCAAAATCGAGAATGTATTCAATGAATCTTTCAGAGGCCCATGTTGCTGCAAGCGCCTCTTTTTCGATGACTGCATAATTTTCCTCTGTGAGAGATCTGGAGATAAAGCTGATTGGCCTTCAGGATCCATCAGGTTGAATTTGAAAATGGACAGCCCCTAAACCTGCATTTGATGCATCTGCCACAGCGATCAACTTTCGTCTCGAGCAATAGTGGGCCAGTACATGAGTAAGAATTCTTCAGTTTTCCTAAGCCCTTAAAGAGCTTAGGGAACTTTGCTTAGAAGTTAGCCTTGGAAATATTAGGTTGTGGAGTCTGGCTACCAGTCCAAGTTTTAAACAAGCAGATCCACTGAGTAATGGGTGCTGCTGTCCTGTTAAAGACCTAGAGGGGGTCATGAATTACCCTATCCTTGTACTTGAGGAAGGCATGGAATTGATCAATGACGTGGAGTGGAGTATCTCCAGGTCCTTTCGAGACTTAGTCACAAGACTAGATCTCTTCCTACGGCAATTTTACCACCTACCACAGAGACTGCTGCGCCTGTATCAAGCTTAAATTCCTCTGGAGTGCCGTCTATGTGAAGAAATGCTGTTCATGTGCAACTTATCCAACATGCTGTACACACCCAAGGAAATCTGCTTCCTCAGTCTCCTGAAGCTGGGTCTCTTGCACAGGGGCAGAGCGACACACCAAACTATACTGTCCTTTCTTTGAGCCTTAATAACATATGGCTGACCTGACAAAGCACGTTTCTCTATTGTGCTGGGCAGCCTCTGAAAGTTTGACCTCTTTGGCATTCTCAGGTTAGACTTCTAAATAAGACGACCGACAAAGATGAGCGTAGAAAAGTGATTTCTGTTCGAGCCTCTGCTTGACGACTAAGGCAGATGTTGTCCTCGAGTGTCAAGTCCTGTTTAGCCTAAAGAGCCTTAGATAGCTTGCCATCCCTGACTCTGAAAACGGTTTGGTCGCCAAGTAGCTGCAGTCATCTGCCAGCCAATGAAGATCTTGGATAAAGAGACAACCAACTCTCCTGTCTGTTGATACCTTAGGGTGAAGGTAGCTCTAAAAAAGATTGTATTTTATCGACGTAAGCTGATGTCCCTTTATCTATTTTTGTGATGGGTGTGAGGTCATCAGCTATATCACCCATCGAGTATAGCAATGTTTCGACTTGTTTATATTCGGGTCTCTCGGATATGCCAGAGCACAATCTGTACCTTGAAACCTGGCCTTCCACCTTGGCCATTGTTTTGCGGTGCCGTCAAACAATTTAGGTGAGGGAAGGTTGGAGGGGCGGCAAAGGTGTTTCACTGGCCAACATGGTTGAGTTTTAAATAATACTTCCAAAAATAAGGCTTAAGTAGATCTTGAATTTGAATTTAGTCTATGTAAATCTAGATAAAATGTAACAGTGACCTTGTAACTTAAGATTCTCAAAACTTTACTGCTTCCACCATGCAGTATTCAAACAAGGATAAAATGAACAAGAGCAGTTGACTGATCACTATTTTGGTCTAGTGGGGTAGATTCTGATGGTGGAGGATACAGTTTGTAGTTGTACAGCCTGGAATTTGGGTCTATCCAGTTGCATGCGTGTGAACTCAACATCTCTCTTGGTTGACATAGGATGTCTTTCAGCTTAACCTTTCCTCTTGTGTAGAAAGTTGGGATTGGCTTTATTTATTTATAACTCAAAATTACTCTTTTATTCTTTGTATCTTTTATGGAGACATAATTACGCCCTAGCTTTAAAGCTTTGTTCCATCTTTGTTGAGAGTCAAAGACTTTAAGGTACTACAGGTGTGATGTTTGGTTCCAAATGTACATCAACTATCAGTTTCTAGAGTGTTTATTCCAGCCCAAGACCTTGTTAGGGTGTGCATGGTCTTCCAGTAACATTTAGCTGTAGCAGCAGAAGAAGTGAAACTCTGAAGGCTGTGCTGGTAAGACTGGTCCTTTTGCAAGTCTGTGTATTTTTAATAGTAAAATAATAAAAAAGGATTGTACCTTTGTTGTGAAGTTAATATATGTGGAGAAATAGAGTTGGGTTTGCCCAGCCGAAGTATACTATTTGATCTTGAACTTGTGCCACTGCCTTGATGCCAAACCATATATGTTTCAAATAAATTTAGGTAATTTAAGTGGGAAAAGAACTTATTTTCAATTCAAGAAAACATCAAAGTGAAGTGCGTTAGAATAGAGGTTGGAGGTGCTAAATAATATTCAGTCATCTGATCTAAGTGATAGCATTAGTGGTAATGATTGTATGAGCAGTACACTGCAGATTCTTCAATCAATATCTTTTGTTTATTTAGTGAAACACTGCATTATTAATAATAATAATAATAATAATAATAATAATAATAATAATAATAATAATAATAATAATAATAATAATAATAATAATAATAATAATACATTGCATTTATATAGCGCACTTCCATGAACAATCATGCTCAATGCGCTTACCATTACCTGACAAGTAACAGTTAACACACATATAAGATTATAATTAATACCAGACCTCTAGAACCTGGTTAGGGTATCATGGTGCACCAATCCTTCTCAGTCTGAGGCATAAAAGGGTTACCCCGTTTTAGGTAAGAATTATTTCATTAATTTTGTATTATTTTTGGTATTTGCCATTTCATACCCACAACTACATTTTTATTTGCTTTTTGCCTTTCAAATTGTTCACTCTTGAGTAAGATTAAAATTTAATCACAATTAGAGCAATAGCAAGTGACTAGAAACCTACCTCTACATTGTCCCTTCACATAGCGCTTGTTTTCTCCACATAAACAGGAATAGCCTTGGTGTAAGTCCTTACATTTCTTATTGCTACAAGGATTTGGGTAACAATCATCGACAGATTTTGAACAGTCAATTCCCTCCCAGCCTTGCTTACAAAGACAGATTCCTGGGAATTAGGAAAATTACAAAACTTGGACTTTATATCATTAATTAGATCATGCAAAAGACATAACTGTTGATTGTTCATTTAAGATCTTTGTCAAAAATGAAGTTGTACTTCAAATTATTCTCAAAAGAAAGACTCTGAGATCAAGCATCTTTACTTCTTAGAAAGGCCATATAGGAAATTCATACCCAACTACCAAGACTAGGCCTAATCATATGACCTTAGAGCTTAAATCCCAGCAATTTACTTTCAGAATGTCTCCGAGTCAGAGCTGAAGTAATGCCATTATCGTTCATCTGGTTTAGATCGTCTAGAATGTTAATGTATGTTAAAAAATTAGAACAATTTCTTTTTTAACACAAGATACTAAATCTTTGCATCATGTGTCCCCATAACATAATGAAAGAAGTATAAATCAACATGATGTAAAACCAAAAACAAAAGTAAAGACACAATGAAGGCAGAATAAGTAGAATTCAACATGATGAAAACAAATAAAGGTTTGATACAGCCAATCATTATCTCTTAACGCTTTTTTTCCCCCAAGACATTTAAAAACTCGACATTGGCCAAATTGGACACACACAAAATGCAATACTGAGCCTTTGAATATAAGGTTAAATAATATTTCTTCCAAACCATTCAGCCCTCTCAGTTGAAAATAATAGTTTGCAACAAAAATTAAAGATATTATTGGTAACCTGTTTCACTTAGGCAGGCAGCAGCTCTATCATAATGGCAATCACATTTGCTCCGACAGTCAGTGTTTCTTGTTCCATGAGTACAGGCTTATTAACGAAAAGCAAGAGGAAAGGGGAAAAAAGAGGGGGGGGGGGGGGGGGGGGGGGGGAGAGGGGAGGAGGAGGGGGAGAGAGAGAGAGAGAGAGAGAGAGAGAGAGAGAGAGAGAGAGAGAGAGAGAGAGAGAGAAAAAGAGAGTAAGAGAGGGGAGAGGGCAGGAAAAAAAAATCTTAGCACATGACAAAAATTTTAACCCCTTCGTGACAGTGGTATTCTTAATTGCCACGACGGTGCTAATAAAACAATGCAGTCAAAAACAGGATATATATTGTGCGTTTAAGTGTGAAAGAGACTGGCAAAATAGGGTAATTTAATGACGTACAATCTACGTGGGCTAGGCATCTTGTCACGAAAAATCGGACGTACGCCGTATGTTGTATGTCATGAAGGGGTTAATAAATACAACCAAAAAAATTATGTAGCAAATAAGCAAGCAAGAATGGAAACTTTTGATACTGCTTCTAACATAGGAACAAAGACTAGACTATAGTTTTCTTGCCCTTGCAGATTTGATCATTCCATCTCATCTCAATAAAATCTGCAAAGATAAGCGCATTTTCCCAGCACAAATCCCTCCCCCCAAATTTTTTTTTTAATTTCTTTTTAACTCTTTAAGCCCTCATGCCCATTCCATGTTTTGACGTAGGTTTCAGATAGATCTGTACATGGAAAGAGGGTATTTTTTTCGCAATCCATTATTTTTTGTGACTTTACCTGCCGCACATTGCAGCCGTTTGGGTTTAAAGAGTTAAGTTAAGAACTTATAATTATTGAGTTTCAAAATAAGCTTCCTAAAAAAATTAAATCTTGTAATGTCATACTGTTCGAATAAATTTTTTTTTTTTGTCACTGAGCAGACAGAACCTTTTTTTCCATAAATAGTGTTGTGTTTGGTATTACCTTAAGCCTGAAAAAAAGAAGTAGCCATCTTGCTCGCCAGGACTTTTTACGATCTCTTGTGTTGCCATGATGGCCGGCCATGGCCAATGTACAATTACATAATACTACATCTCCTCCCTTAAAGTTGAAGCTGTAGTGCTGACTCTCTACTTTGCTTATGTACATTTTTATATACTTTGCAAACTGGGGAAACTTAGGACATTGACGAAACTAAAAGTTTAAAGACACACTAAGCTCCTGTGAGTTGTCCTTATCTCTCCTAGAGATATATTTACAAATCAAGCCTTTAGGGTGGCTTGATGGCCCTCACTAAGCGGCTGCTGCTGAAATCTTGAGGAGTTGATGACTCTGTAGTCACCAGTGGAGGATCATTTTGCAAGACCAGAATGGTCTGTTCGCGGACTTTGCAGGTGTAGGTGTACAGGTGTCTTGAATACTTGGAGACGCAGCTGATATCCAAGTAACCCTGTTTTAATCAATGGCAACTCACCGTTTTCTGGCAGTTTAAAGTATGATCTCAGGGAATGGTGTTGTACCACCGTGGCACTGCATCCCAAGTCTTTGATGAATATGTTGTCCCCAGGGTTTATTTTCGCCTGAGGTTTGTTGGCAAGGTGACGCTTGTTGTACTGTCTGCACATGTCTTCTCTGTCCTTGTTCTCTCGTTCTTGAAGAAGCTTTTAATTTGGTGATCTAGGGAAGTTTTTTCTCCACAATGGGCAATTTTGTTTGTAATTTCACGCCCATTAAAAGCTCACTTGGGGGAAATTTTTCTGGAGAGGAGTGGCTCTGTAATTTAAAAGTGCCATGTAATTCATCTGCTTTTTTGAGAAGGTTCTTGATGGTGTGAATGGCACGTTCAATCATGCCATTGGCTTTGAGGGTAGCGAGGTGAGCTGGTTACATGAGTAAAATCATAGCTTTTAGCAACATTTTTGAACTGCAAGCTAGCAAATTGAAGCCCATTGTCAGAGACTATGACTTCAGGTATTCCATATGTCGCAATGATGGAATTCATCTTGATGATCAAGTATGTACTGGATAGATCTAATATTCTTATTTCCGACCACCTGGAGTAGGAGTCTGCATTGCAACTTTGACCTTTGAGGTGGAACAGGTTGGCAGCCACTTACGACCACGGTCGGTAGGGAATTGAGATGGGAGAAGTGGTTCCTTGATGTCTGGTCTCAGTTTAGCACAGGTCATACATATTTCGCTGGTGATATCAGGCCACCACACTGAATTCTGTGTCAGAGCTCTGCATTTGGTTGCGCCAAGATGGCTTTCATGAAGTCTGTTGAGGACATCCAATCTTAGCTCTCTTGGAATAAAGATTCTGTCATTGTAGAGAAGGATGTCGTTGACATTAGTGAAGTGCTGTTTTGTTGCAACAATATTGTTTCAGGAGTGTGTTGGTTGGCATGTATGTGGACCATCCAACGTCACTGTATTTGCAAACTTCAGCAGTTTCTGTGTCAGACTTTTGATGGCAAAATATTTGTTTTATCTTGTTTGATGTGGCTGGAAGAGAGTTGAAAACGTTTTCTTCCATGGCTAGAATTTCTTCATAAAATATCTGCCGCACCAGGATTGCTTGAGAGAATTCAGCTGTTATTTGGTTCTTTCCAGAAACATGGACAACTTCTGGATTAAAGCAGGCGAGTCGAAGGTGGAATCGTAGGATGTGTGGTGGAAGTTCAGATAGCTCTTTTGACATCAGGAGGGTGATAAGGGCTTGGACATATTCGCTTAACCTTTCACATGCCCATGTTGCCGCCAGTGCTTCTTTCTCAATAACTGCATTTCTCTTTTCTGCTTCTGTCAAGGTGCGAGATATGTAGCTCTCCGGCTTTCTGAGTCCACCCGTCTAGACTTGGATAAGATCGGCTCTTGCAGTGATGTCAAGCGCGGAGCAAACTTTGTTATCTGGTTGAACATGCCTAAGAATCTTTGTAGGTCACGGATGTTCTGTGGTGGAGGGAAGTTTGGAATGCCTTCAATCTTGTCTGGGTCTACATGGATGCCTGTAGTGTCAATGATGTGTCTAAGGAATTTCAACGAATGCTTGGAGAAGATTCACTTTTCATTTAAAGTAAGGCCTGAAGCCTCTAGGCATTTCAAGACATCTCATACTCGCCTGTCATGAGTGGCTTTGTCTAAGGTGTGAATGATGATGTTGTCGATGTGATATACGCTGCCATCTTGATTGTGTAGAATCGCGATTATCGTGCGTTGGAAGACTTCAGATGCTGAGGAAATGCCAAGGGGCAGTCTGTTGAAGCAGTACCATCCAAAAGGTGTCAGAAAGGTGGTGAGTTTTTTGCATTCCTCTGTGAGTGAAATTTGCCAAAACCCTGATCTGGCATCCAACTTTGCGAAAATCTGCTCCTGGCGAACTGTGCAAAGTCTTTATCCACTATTCTCAATGGGTGTACCTCTCGTTTGACGGCTTTATTGAGAGCTGTTACATCTACACATATAAGGACTGAACCTTCGTGCTTGGAGACGATGACCATACCTGCGCACTAGTCTGTAGGCTCTGTGATCTCTGAAATCAACCCTTGGTCAGGCATCTCTTCTAGTTGCTTCTTCATCTTTGATATTAAAGGATGTGCTGGAGTACCGGTATAAATGTGCAATGGTTGTATGTTAGTTTACCCAGACTTGAAAATAGTTCAGGGAATTCCTGTTTGAAGTTGGGACTGGCTTCCTCAAGTCCTTGTATTCTTGTCACAAGACCCAGTTTGACACATGCATGACAGCTATTGTCCTTTAACAACGTAAATTTTATCTGTGATGCTTTTGCCTTTGTGGCTCAGTGTCTTAGTTGTATAGTCAATAACTATCAGGCATTTACCTCCCGCTGCACAAAGAAGTTTGTCTGGATGTGACAGTGTGCTTTGAGATAATTTAAAATTTAAAAAAAAGACCTGTTCCTGAATAGTCCTAATTCTAATGTTTATTTTTTCTTGAGAAATAAAAAAAAAAAAGGAAAAAGATAAACAAACACTTTATATATAGTAAGTCAATATCGGAGAGATATAACATACAGTCAACCCAGTGACAATAATGATGTTGTTACTCACGAAAGCATTTTCCACTTGGCATCCGTGTGTACCCTCTCTTGCATTTACAAGAAAATGATCCTGGTGTGTTTACGCAATATGTATACGGTTCATTGCAAGGTCTGTAGAAAAAAATGTGTTTCCAATGCAATTAAAACTAATGCCGGTATAATGATCTTTGATTTTCATTTTTGGTCTTCCACTTATCAACTCAGCCACTGCCAGTGTGAATTGCAATATTATCCCCAGATTTTATTCATATGTTTCTAGGTATGAAATAACTATCAATCCCGTTCTTTGCTTTCTCATCGTAACTTCATTTGTTTTTTTTTGTTTTTTAATGCAGTCTAATGCAACAGTTGCCTGTATCCAGTTCAGTTACTCTAAAAAAGAAGAAACAAGTCTTATATGGGACACACATGAAATGTTGGGTTTAGGAATAGAGTTGACTTTAAAGATGTTAACTTTGACTTAATTGATTCCTCTGTATATTACTATAACACTTACGAGTTCCCACCAGGGTCATTGCATTTATCCGTTTCAAAGCAATTAGGACCAGTAAACCCTGTCTTGCACAGACATTTGCCTGTATTTGGATGGCAAAACCTAGTTCCTTTTGTGGAGCAGCTGCAGTTTGTACAGGAACTTCCATAGTGCATGGGAGGGCAAATATATGCTCCCACTGGAAGGAAACCAAAGTGTGTTAAAAATGAAAATTATAATGATCCTCTAAGGCCAGATGTTGTTACTGAAAGATGCGTCAGAAATATGTATATCAAATTTATTTTTTTTCCTGGTAGAAGCATGTATTCATTGCTCAAAACTGTTTACCATATAGACAAACTCAATATTTTAAGTAAATCATCTCCATCAATGTTTATAAAACTCTTCAATTAATACATTTATCAATATTGTCCAACACACAAAAATTATACATATATTTTGTCAAATTTTTCTTCCTCCAATTGTGGTATATTTAGCATGGTCACTAAATTACTCAGTTATAATCTTACAAACTCCACAGATCATAATTTTTTGCTGGTTTGATGCAGATGCAGGCAAATGTACTTATTTAATAAAATTGCTTCTTACTTTAAGATGGTAAGGAGCAAGAAATGTATTTTCATTAATACAGTACCTGAAATGACCAGGATCCCAAAATGCAGCAAAATCACAGTTAAAGAAAACATGGCCCTGGAATATAAAAATAAACGGAAAGTGAATTTGTACATATGAAACTTGAAAAAGAATTCTTAGATTGAAGGCTTTGCTATGGCTAGGGCTGGATCTAGACCAAAGTAAACCAAACTTCTTCCAAGCTTGAGATTGCTAACCAACCTTTACATTAAATCGGAGTAGAACATGACTGTCACTGTTCTGCGAAAAAAAAAAATCTTAGTCTTTTAAAGATGGCGGCATAAGCGCCCTTTTGTTTCCCTCAGGACAAGCCTTTAATTCCTCTGTAACGTTGTATTTTGGGGTGTTTTAAATAATATTGGTAACATATTAAAACAAGATTCCCTCCCTTTGTCCACTCTCATTTCCTAGGGAAAAAAATGGTAAAGTTTGACCCTACACAGTCTCGCAAGTCGTCTCCAATGGGAAGTTCAGTCGACTGTTTAGTGCCACTTGAACAAATGCTGTGCTGATCGAGGTGAGACTGTCTAGTGCCACACCGTGAAAAGGTTTATGTGGATGCCGTAGTTTCATTTAATACATGTAGATTGGTACTTCTTTAAAATTACTTAATGATAACAACAACAAAACGTGAAGTTTAAGGAAAGCTTCCATGACTTCTTTCAAACAAACAAAATTTTGTCCTGTATCATTCCCATAGTAAAAGTGTGACTTGAAGAAAGATTACAGCAATTTAGCCAAGACTACATAAGCAGCAGGAGAAGTAAAAGAAATACTAGAATCTGGGCAGAATTTTCACAAAAACTAAAAACTTTCTATACCGATGCCATGCAATTCGCAGGCTCTGGTATACGGTTGAATTTGCCCAGATCCAGTTTGGGCTAAGAGTATGAGGATGAGTAGTCATATATATACGCATCTCCAGACATTCAGTAAATGAAATGTACACAAACAATTCATGAAGTTAGACATTGTTCAAATTCTAAGAATACAACAATATCATCACACGCCCAGGGATAACAGCACAGCTTGCGGGGGGGGATGTTAAACCTGATCCCCGTCTAACTTACTGTTTGTTTTGCTATATTTCTCATTAAAAAATGAAGCACTTTGGATTTTACACATAAATTGTTTAAATAAAGCCTTTAGCACCTGTGAAAACAGGAGTGCTAAGTATAGAAAAACACTTTTAGATGAACTTAAAATGTGACAAGTTGTGTTTTACAGGATTTATTTTCACAAAGAAAAATGTCCAACAACATTATGTACTTAATACAGGAAGACCCACTACAGCTGCATTAGGAAAACATCAATGAGGTTGACAACTTCGTTTATCTTGGCAGTGTTGTAAGTAAAGATGGGAGGACAGATGAGAACATCAGATGCCAAATCAATAAGGCCCGATATGCTTTCAATACCCTAAGACCAACCTGGAGGTCTACAGCCCTTTCGGTGCGATACAAAATTCGGATCTTTAATACCAACATGAAGTCGGTCTTACTTTATGGCTCAGAAACATGGGCATTAACAAAAAACCACCAGCCATAAACTGCAATCATTCATCAACAGATGTCTCAGAAACGCCCTCAATGTAAGGTGGCCTGAAGTTATCCCGAACAAAAAACTAAGGGACAGAACGAAGCAAACCCCCATCGAGACAGATAAAAAAGCGCAAATGGGGCTGGATAGGCCACACCCTTCAAAAGGCTGTACCCCTCATCACAGGGCAAGCCCTGGAGTGGACCCCCAAGGTAAATGCAAGGTTGGCTGCCCGAAGCAGACTTGGCCGCGAAGCACCGATGCCGAGATAAAAGCCGCTGATAGAGGACCAGCCAGAACCGATTTGTGGAGGGGATTTGCTGTCACTGTATATTCCACAAGGAATCAAGAGGTTAGAACTAAACTAATATACTTCATGTGTAAACATAACACAATGTATTTATACATGTACAATCTTCAAAGACCTTTGAAACAAACAAAAATTGGAGTAAAAGGGTGTAAGATGTTGCATGCAAATTGTGTAAAATTTGAGAGGCTGATGATGGGACAAGAGTGGCGGTATATCGACTGTTGTTCAAGTTCGTAGGCTACAAATCGTCCTATCTGTCAAGACCTTTCTGATCACCCCAATTCAAAAAGGAAAATCAATCTCTTTGTATATTTTAATTTCTTATAAAAAAAAGTTAACACTACACTCTTGTAATTATATTTGATGAAAATACATGTATGCTAAGGTTATTATTTCCAACATTCCCTACAAATAACCATGATTGTATAACTTGAACAGTTTTAGACAAAGCGCTTAAACAAAATGTTGAATGAAAAAGATATTATTCAATTGATATCAGTAACACATAAACAAATTCTGAGTTCCATATTTTCATAATTTAAAAAAAATAATACATGATTAAAAAATAGATTTGTATCGGCCACAGATCTTTGAGCTAGAATTTTACATTAATCTTATTACTTAATTGTGGAAATTATATCAATCAGTGCTTTCTGTAAGGAAAAGCCAAAACCGAGGATTTTTTACGTTGACGGACAAGACAGGCGACCGCCGAAGGCGGGAGCAACTCTAGGGGGGTTGGGGGGGCATGCTCCCCCGCAAAATTTTGTAAATAAGCGTCAAAAAAGGGCATTTTGGCGATACATTAGGCTACAAATGTGTGTTTGAATAAAAGTCTTTTTGGAGTTAAAATATGTATAAAGTACAGGGCAATAGCTTGAAATACACTTAAAGTAAACATACCAGCATCTTCTTGTCAGATGTATTTACAAAGATAATTTGGAAAAAAGGAACCTGTTAAATTATTCCCATAAAAAGTATATTATCAGGATAAATATAATTAGTTTTAAAAAAGTTAACAGAAAAGACTGGGGTTGGTGTGGGTACCTCTAGATCTAGATCTAACTCAGTGTTTAGACATGGAGTTTTGTCTTTGCTGGCATCTAGAGTTGAAGGTCCAACACCACCTAACTGTTAATTTGTTGCTCTTGTTTTAACATTGGCCACATATTTCGCAGTATTACAGTGCGATATCGGGTTTTTTTTTCCCCGTTATTTCGATAGGCAACCCTATCTTCACACAACGAACACCGCCCGGGACATCGATCTTCTAAAAGTTCCTCTGACATTTTGGCGACCATTTATTTTTTTATCTTCGCATCAATAGACTTGACTGTGCATTTATCGCCTTCTTTCAAGAACCGCATTTTGAGAGAGCCCTCAAGTTTTCGTACTGTAAGTCACAGTTTAAAATAATGATCACTTTCTTGGATTCAAAATGGCGGATTGTAAACATCCGATCTTCTGTGGTTGAAAACGGAAAAAGCACTCCGAAAATGACTCTGTCGACGTAAAAAGAATGCGGAGGTCGTGAATATAAAAAAAAAATTTTCTGCGGCCGGCGTTTCTCACAAATTTTTGTTTTAATTTTTTCCGCAGAAAAAAAAAAAATTCCGCGGAATAAGGAAAAGTGCGGATTTCGGCATAAATGCGGAAAAAAGGAAGGTCTGATCAATGTAAAGCTCATGAAACAAATCAATGTAAAGTTTACGAAATAGATTTTTTTTAAAGCATTATTTGAATAATTAGTAAGTTAGGTTTATATGCTAAAAGCATGTTTTGAGTATTATGTTGAACTCGTTGAGTTAAAGCGAGTGTGCAAGCCGAGGCTTAGATAACCTGGCGCCCTAGTGACCCCTTGCTGGAGGTCAGGTCGCCAGTAAGCTAAGTGCACCGCTATTGAAACAAGGGGCTGGGGGCTCGTGCAGTCTTAAATAACTACCGCAAGGGATACCTGTCCAGCGGATCAAAATGGGTCAGGCGTGAGATACTTGCACCAGGGCTCTGGGTTTAATTTACCTGCAAAAACATGTTCTAATCTAACTCATTAATGCTGATTTTTTGTTCAATATGATACATCAGGAAGGAAGCGTAAATGACTTTGAAAAAAAAACGCTTTAAGCCATTTTATATTATAACGGGTATTTTTTTTAGCTTTTCCTTCATAATTGAACATCTATTTAATCCCTGCGGCTCTTTGAAGGCTGTCCAATGGCCAGATGGCCAGTTTGGATCTGGCACAGGTAACTGGGTGTGAAAAGATGGGGTGTGACAGTGCTGTTAACTTGGTTAACTGATGCTCTTTATTACTAATCGTGTTGGGGGAATAAAGGAGAAACCAGGTGATCACAATTTAACTTACTTTTAAATAGCTGTGGGTGTGGTATGTTTCAGTTTGAATCCTTTTTTACATGGGACATTCCTCCTGTGTGTCTCTTGACTGAAAGGGTTATATAAATGCAATTAGAACCCTTGTAGTCCCAATTTAAAGTTCAACAATACATAAATAAAATATCAGCTGAAGATCGAACCTTTGACTCCTACTCGTCAATCTAGAGCACTAATGCTAGATATATCTGGCCCCTTATATTGCTAATAATGCAATCTTCAAATTAATATCATGTTTCATAGGTTTCATACAGAGATGGGTGGAAAAAAGGGGGTGGTTGGAAAAAAAAGCAGCCACACCAAAGATCTGAACCTTGGACCTCCTGCTCCTCAGCCCTGAGCACTATAGACTGAGCTATCTTTACACCCCAACTAAGCCAACGTTAATAATATTTGAAGTTAATTAGATCTGCATCCCAGAAATTTCTAAAAAAATATCAGACTAGATTATTGGACACCTGTCAAGTGTTGAACCGTCTGCTTGTGAATGAAGGCCACAGCAGACTGAGCTATATCTATCTCTCTATCTCCCTTCCTCTTCTCCCCCCCCTTTCTTTTTCCTCCTCTTCCCTCACTGTCTATCTATCTCCCTCTCTCTTCTTCTCAATCTCCTTCTCCTCTCCCACCCCCCTCTCTATCTCCCTCTCTTTCCTTCTCTGTCTTTCCCTTCCCTCTCTTCCTCTTCCCTTTTTTTTCTCCCATCCTCCTCTCACTCTCTCTAGAATCTAGACCTAGATGATCTAAATCTAGTTCTGGCCAATATTTAAGTAGTTATTGTTCTGCCTTACTAATCTTCCAACTCGCACAATGCTTAGATAGATAAGATCTAGATCTAGACTAGATCTAGATCTAGATCTAGAATCTAGACTAGATCTAAAGCTAAAGATTTAGAATCTAACTTGCTAAAATTAATGTTCTAAGGCTTATCTATAACAACCTGTCTTGGGCTTGCATTAAAATAGCAGACAGACACAGGTGGCGAAAAATTAAATCAATAAGTCTCTGAACTTCTGAAGTCAGAAGAACTCACTTCAAGTCTTAAAATTAATCAGTCAGGAATTCAGCAGCTATGGTCTATCAGACTCAGTCAGAAGAAATTCAAGAAAGTTGCCTGTCACTGGGACGCTGGGTGGCAGCAGGCCTGGATCCTTACCGTTGGTTGTAAATTTGCCACTTCGACATACGATAAGCTACGCTCTGGATTTTTACATTCATCAAACTTAAGTCTCAAACTGAATTTGTTATCAGACACAACAAATTCTTTTTTTTCTTTGTGTTATATTTTCACAGACAAATTATTTGTAACATTGAACTAAGAATGTTGAAAACCAAAGTTTTAGACGAGACCTAACATTCATTTAAAAAAAACTGGCTAATCTATCTTTCTTCCTGTGCCGGTGTAGCACGCCACACGGAGTCATCGACTAACGATACTCAGAGTCCACCTGGCGGCCGCCAGACAGACTCAGAGAGTACCTGTGGCGGCCGCCAGAATTAGAAACACTCTATCTACGCGAAAAAGACTAATTTTTCGGTAGATCTAGCGGGGCCGGGGGTGACTGAAAGCTAGATCTAAGTTAACAAACTTTTGGCAGATTTGAGCTTTTCACGCATTCTGGATCGTCTAAATTGAGTTTCTTTTAGTTGCGATGCATAATTATGGCAGTGAAAGCTTAAGACGTATGACCAACTTAAAGAAAAAAAGATGTTATGTTATACATTTTCAGTTCTCTAAAGGTATTATACTCAAACTAAGGGAATTTGAGGTTTTCAGTTTTCAACTTTGTTTTACTATAATTTATATTATGACATTCTAGACGACACAACCATAAATAGCAAATCACACGATTCAATTAAAGTGAACGATCAGAAATTGCATACTTTACAATAATAAACATAGAGAATAGCAGGGTACAACATCTGTGCAGTGGCGTCGGCGTCGCCTGGCCTAGGGATTGGCGCTCGGCCCCATCCCACTGTTTGGGCGAGTTTAGCAGATTTGTTACTCATGCAATAAACATTCTAATTACACGTATTCCTAATGCAAGTTAACACAACTATTGATTAAGACTAATAATATGAAACAGTCAACTCCAACGATACTTCTATAACGTCAGGCTCAAGCCTTGTGAGGTCTACGTCCTTGTTGCAAATTTATAACTCTGCATTTTAACTGTGAACATGGGAGTCCTAAATTGATGCAAATGGCTGGTCTTCGTTGATTCGCTACAGGATCACTATTGGTGTAAATTTAACAAGAAGAACTTTGTACAAAGGTGTAAAAACACAAAAAGGCTGCTACACTGCACTATTCATTGTATTTTTATTGCCGAATAAATGAACAGTCATCGTAAGGAGCTATCAGCGGGCTAAGTTCGATGCAACTGGTATCCTTTAGTTTTTCTTAATCTCTAAGTTCGAAAAACTTTATAAACAATAACGTAGCCAATCAGCGCATTGTTTTTCCTGTATCTCAGCGCGCCATAAAAGCAACAAATGCGCCAATTTAAATCACTCAACTATTCGTAAAATGCGTCTAATAAAACTATAACGCGATACATTTTTACACAGAGTCTCTCTTAAATTTATTCGATACATTAAACACTACATGGTATTAAGTTGTTGTTTTTTGTGTGGATAATTTTATTAGAGTAAATTCGTGTCTTAAGTAAATTCGTGTCTTTAACTGCCGCAAACGAGTCTAGATTATAATTAGCGTTATTATTAATGAAAATTACATAATGTCCATGATATATAAGCCTAGATCTAATGTAGCCGAATCAGCAACAAAGTGTGTATGTGTGTGTAGTGTTTGGGGTGTGTCGATCAGCTTAGCCTAGCTAACGTTATCTCTACGCGAGTGTCGTAAAACAGTTGCATACCATCAATTTACGCTTATCACTCAGTTACGATTTCCACTAAGCAAATACCACAATTTAATTATGAACGCTGTTGTTCCACGCCCAGATAAAGAGTCCTTAGACTGAAGCTAGATTTTGATCTTCCAACATCTAGACCTGGATA
The DNA here is from genome assembly GCA_003991915.1 of Elysia chlorotica. Lineage (NCBI taxonomy): Eukaryota > Metazoa > Mollusca > Gastropoda > Plakobranchidae > Elysia > Elysia chlorotica. The sequence goes on from RQTK01000825.1 coordinate 233,481, forward strand.
AAATATAGCTAAGCTGTTGAAAGAAATAATTGTCAAAGCATCTATAAAATGCGTTAAGCAGTCAAAATCTAAGCTAAGGTAGTTGACTATGGTGAAATCTTTGATGACACTGGGCATTGTGCCCCTTGCGTTTACTAACTCACCCGACGCCACTGCCTAGATTACCCACCACCTTTACTGGCTCAACAAAAAAGTCAGAGTCGGTTTCGCGTAGATAGAGTGTTCCTGGCGGCCGCCACAGATACCCGAGAGTGCTTTTGGCGACCGCCAGACAGACTCCTCAGCGGGTTGGTCAGGGTGGCGTGCTACACCGGGATAAAGAAGTCTTACATAGAGTCAAGTCAACCGTTCGTGAAAGATGCTTTACTTTGTTCACTGAAGCCAATCATGAGAATGAGTAATACCATTGTGTCAGACTTTTTTTTTCAACTAAAACAAAA
>RQTK01000826.1:0-13349 GCA_003991915.1 Elysia chlorotica
TTGTTATTCTTATTATTATTATTATTATTATTATTATTATTATTATTATTATTATTATTATTATTATTAATGGTATTCTTGCAGAAAATTAGTACATGGACAATCTTTTAGTATAACTAAGTGCTTATATCCTTACTTTTGTTCTGCAATCAAGTAGCGAAATTAGATATTAATTATACTTTTGTTTAATTGAATAGTGCAGTGAAACGGCCACCTTGTCCGACTTTTTATTGAAAGCACGAGTCGCCAAAAGTATTTTACTATTGTTATTTAGAGTCTGAAAGATAACTCTCTTAGATTTCAAAGCCTCACCCATCCCAGTAAATCTTTATAGTTAAAAAACAAACATGGTGCCAGAGAGGGAGGGAAAACACGTAAATAAAGGTCAAAGAAAATGTTTCATGGATTAGCCTTCTGTAGATTTTATAATTTCTTTACACCACCAATCTATACACTCATGTTTGATGCACTACACAAATATGTAAAACTTGATAAAGAAAAAAGCAATTAAAATTTAAAAACAAACAATGTTATTACATGTACTAATTCCGCAGCAAATTGGTTGGAACATCAATTTGTAATACCAAAAGATCCTCCTCAAACTACCAGTCGTACATTGTACAAAAAACTTTGGACCCTACACGGTGACTGAAGGCTTGGAAGCTCACTTCCTAAATTAACACTAACAGTCGCACATTGTACAAAAAAAACTTTGGACCCTACACGGTGACTGAAGGCAGGCTTGGAAGCTCTCTTTCTAAATTAACAGTCGCACATTGTACAAAAAAAAAACTTTGGACCCTACACGGTGACTGAAGGCAGGCTTGGAAGCTCTCTTCCTAAATTAACACTACCAGTCGCACATTGTACAAAAAAAAACGTTGGACCCTACACGGTGACTGAAGGCAGGCTTGGAAGCTCTCTTTCTAAATTACCAGTCGCACATTGTACAAAAAAAACCTTTGGACCCTACACGGTGACTGAAGGCAGGCTTGGATGTTTGCAATGATTGGCCATGTAACATTCTATTTTGTACATACTTGTATTATTATGCTTTCCTAATTTGAAATATTCCCTAGTGTATGATCTAAATGGATTGGACATCTTTTCTTAAATATAATAATCATGTTTTGTTTTTACTGTAATTTGATTGGTGGGCAGCGTGCCACAAGGCTCGGGGGTTAACATCAGATACGGCACGTTTGTAAGCTTTATGAAAGATCATGGACACTTTTTTTCTTTTTTGATATTACTAGGGGAAACACCACGGTTTGTATTACTTCAAACTATTCACTTAGACATCCTGCTACATTGTAGTCTGTCAGAGTCTACCCCAATGCCAGTTGAGTTGTCTGGCGAACCAAGCTACACTCTGAGACTGTAAGAGCGAGCAAGCGTTTTTAAAATGTCCTGGTACATTAAATTGATGAACTTTACATTAAGGAGTAATTTAATCAGAGATAATCCTCATCATGCTGGCTTGTCGGTAGTGTCTGACGTAAATTCCCATACAATCTGCCTGAAGAGCTCTCTGTCTTGAGCGACCCTTCCTGCCTCGCTTTGTAGCCAGTCGCTGATGTCGTCCATCAACGTTCTTGTAGGTCTGCCCTGTCCTCACTTTTCCCCTAGCTTTGCTTGTAGGATATGTCTTTCGAAACTGTCATATCTTTTCAGATGCCTAACTATTTCAGTTTTCTTTTATTGATGGTATCCAAAAGCCAATTGGGTTTGATTTGAAGTTATTTCAGCATGCCGCCATTTCGTCTGTGTGCTGTCAACGGATATTGAAGCATTTTTTGGTAGCATTTTAATTTAAAAATACGTTTTCTTTCCATCTGTTTTTGTATTTCTTCAACCTTCATATATTTTATAATTATATGTGGCAATAGGGAATGTGCAATATCTTATGGTTTTCAGTTTTGTTGTTTTTTTTGGTTTCCCTTCCACGGAGTCTCAAGTCTTTTCATTTGTCCTGGCATGTTACTACTCTTTTGTTTATTTCTGCTGAGCATACATTTTGTCGTCTCCGTTAATCCTAGAACCTAGGTACTCAAAGCGGTCTACACGCTCCAATCCTAGAACCTAGGTACTCAAAGTGGTCTACACGCTCCAATCCTAGAACCTAGGTACTCAAAGTGGTCTACACGCTCCAATCCTAGAACCTAGGTACTCAAAGCGGTCTACACGCTCCAATCCTAGAACCTAGGTACTCAAAGTGGTCTACACGCTCCACCTTTTCACACATTACTAATAAAAACAAGCGGGTCGTCACCAGTGAATGAAATCAGAGCAAAAACTACATTGCACGGCCAACCTGACCTATTTCTTACCCAGATAACTAGCGAAGCATCCAGAGTTCTTATCGACACAATCATGCAAGTTAACCACTTTATCTATATCGGTATACACAACAATCATGCAAGTTAACCACGTTATCTATATCGGTAAACACAACAATCATGCAAGTTAACCACGTTATCTATATCTATATACACAACCACCATGCAAGTTAACCACGTTATCTATATCTATATACACAACAGCCATGCAAGTTAACCACGTTATCTATATCGGTATACACAACAATCATGCAAGTTAACCACGTTATCTAAGTACTCAAAGCGGTCTACACGCTCCAATCCTAGAACCTAGGTACTCAAAGCGGTCTACACGCTCCAATCCTAGAACCTAGGTACTCAAAGCGGTCTACACGCTCCAATCCTAGAACCTAGGTACTCAAAGCGGTCTACACGCTCCAATCCTAGAACCTAAGTACTCAAAGTGGTCTACACGCTCCACCTTTGCATACATTACTAATAAAAACAAGCGGATCGCCACCAGTGAATGGAACCAGAGCAAAAACTACATTGCACGGTCAACCTGACCTATTTCTTACCTGGGTAACTAGCGAAGCATCCAGAGTTCTTATCGATACAACCATGCAAGTTAACCACGTTATCTATATCGATATACACAACAGTCATGCAAGTTAACCACGTTATCTATATCGATATACACAACAGTCATGCAATTTAACCGCGGTATCTATATCGATATACACAACAGCCATGCAAGTTAACCACGTTATCTATATCGATATACACAACAGCCATGCAAGTTAACCACGTTATCTATATCGATATACACAACAGCCATGCAAGTTAACCACGTTATCTATATCGATATACACAACCATGCAAGTTAGTCACGTTATCTATATCGATATACACAACAGCCATCCAAGTTAACCACGTTATCTATATCGATATACACAACAGTCATGCAAGTTAACCACGTTATCTATATCGATATACACAACAGCCATGCAAGTTAACCACGTTATCTATATCGATATACACAACAGTCATGCAAGTTAACCACGTTATCTATATCGATATACACAACAGCCATGCAAGTTAACCACGTTATCTATATCGATATACACAACAGTCATGCTTTGTGATTCCAGGGGCCTCAATAGTACCACCGTCGGGTACATCTATACAGAAAATAGCATGCTCTGTTAAGTTCTTAGAGTTGTTTTAATATGAAAACATTGAAAAACCACTCGATAAGATATGCCATGTTTAACCTCTTAAGGCGAATTATGGGTTAGATTTAGAGCATTGCGACAAAAGATCCATATTTAGCTTGGTAAAAAACAGGATTAGTGGGCGTTATCGCATACGTCATGATTGTTCCTTAAAGAAGGATACGGGCATTTCTTTACTCCTATAAATCATTCTTTCTGTCTTTTTCTCTGTTTACATGTATATATAATAATGTTTATATAAAATACTATTAAAAACAACGTTTAATTAAAATATCTAAATGTGAGAAAGGGGGACACCGGGCACAGCGTTAAAAGTTTCAAACTTTTATTGAATTTACACCATAAAAAAAACCCAGCCGGCGTAACAAGTCCGACTGAAAATAATAAGAAGAAAAACGATAAGTCATACATAGGGAAGGAATAATGAAAAGTACATTGGCACAAACATGATCTTCATACATGTACCGTGTGAGAGAGAGAGAGAGAGAGAGAGAGAGAGAGAGAGAGAGAGAGAGAGAGAGAGAATAATAAGGAATGCAGAAATATTCAAAATCAAAGGGATATGTAATCAAAGAACAACTAACATATCACACGTGGTAATAGACTAATACATTTAATGGACATCCTAAAGTATGTTACGACACATAGGCGAAAAGTATTAGTACATATTTGACCACAATGGAAACAAAGCCATGAAATGGGGAACCAGGTCTCAATAATATTTATCATCACCCACAGTATTATATGTGCAGGGTGAAGATATTATTACCTCTCCATAACGTAGGCAATATTCTCAAGGGATACAACTAACAATAATACAATTAATAAACGACAAAGTTGGAGCGTTACGTCTGCGCAACACCAAAAGAAGCAAATAACTTACACAAAACCAGAGGTGAGAATAAAAGTACTATATGAACTTAATTACACATAACCCAGAGTACCAGCGTTAGCAGTACAGGTAAAACCCCGAAAAATAGCTACATGACTAATTATGCAGCATGTAACACAAAGAGTAAAATTAAAACAAAGCGGCACTCATAACAAAGGGGACAACCCATTTTCTCCATGTCTCCAACCCCAATAAGGAGAAATAAAACACGTGTCTTTATCTAAAGATAAACACACAAACCAGGATTTAAATACTACCCCAGTAAAACAGTCTATAAAATCTAGATTTCACCCCAGGCGGTAAGCAAGGCACCAAACATATAATAACAACCTGTAGACACCAGTCCTATGTTTTGTATATGTACCACATGGCCCTCAAAAGCTAGATCAGAGGGAAAATATTATAAAGAAAATACAAAAACTAAACAAAAACGTAAAACAATTTACCACAGGGCGAGCTCAGCACAGCGGACATAAAACAGCAACTTTACAAATAAACTACAAGGCCTTAGATAAAGTAAAAGAGATAAAGAAATATATAGGGGTTCACACCAACGACGTCCGATCACTGGCCATCTCTGATCCCAACTGACCAGTCCATGCGCTCTTGGTCAGGGGATCGAGATTGCTCGGCGCGCCTCGCGAGCTGATTGGCCAACAGGCGCCCAACCACCGCTAATCTAACAATAACAAAGCAGCATAATAAAGAAAGTGGACAGAGAAAGACCACAGGAGGATACAAAGACAGACAGATACAGTAAAACATACAAAATTCGGGCTGAGGAAAAATACTGTAAAAAAACGAGATACAGACAAACCGATAGCTCACATAAGATCTGAAGTCTAGATATTATTGGCTTTTTTTCATACCCGTTTTCAACCCCTTGATTATTTTGCCGGTAAATTTCAATAAAAGAAAAGACATTTTTAAATGTATGAAAAGTGTTTTCTATGATTACCTTGATATCATTTCGTCAAATGCGCAGTTTTTAAACCTATTCCCATATGTTTAAGCCACATTGCGATAAGCTTTGGTGTTACAGTAAATAATGAATATGTGTCTGTGTCGGTGTGCAAACAATTTTTTTTTATTTCCATACCCCGAGCTACTGTAGCTTGGGATTGGTAAGCTGATTTCTTGAAGTCAACTGCCATATAAATTATTTCATCACAGAAACACTCCCCACGTTCATTTTCCTTTTCGCATCAAGAGACAGAGAACGAGCAGGGATAAATGTCTTCAGGCGATGACATACTGACACCTGCTTAGCTTAGCATTTTTCTCACCAATTCTTATTATAATTTTTATTCCAGGAGATTATGGGTTCTCTGATAGTTAAATTGCAGTATTTTTAACATCTCAAATTACAAGAGCAGGTAACACCATTAACATTATATTTTCAGTTTTGTGTGAATCTTTAAAAATTAATGAGCAGGAAACCAAAACCAAGAACAAATTATTCTAAAAGTCAATCCACAAAATAATGTAAGACTAGGAGTGCAAATTTTCAATCTTTTATTTGACTACACCAGAAGATATTGACAAAATATATGTATAATTTCCAACGTCTATATTTAACACACAAAAAAGATAATAAAGGAAATGGAGCAAATAAAAAAGAACATTGGCATTATTTTAGGCTAGATCTATTAAAAAACAGCAACCCCATTACAAATCCACATTACAGAGAGTAAGACTAAGGACCAGTAAGACAAAGAGAGAGAGAGAGAGAGAGAGAGAGAGAGAGAGAGAGAGAGAGAGAGAGAGAGAGAGAGAGAGTTCAAATATGAACATGTTTACATCTCTATGAACTATACAATACTATGTTGTTGGATGCCGCACCAAAGTGTTTCTGAATGTATGAGAAATGCAATGACATAGTTATTCTTTCATAAGTTATACAATTTAAACAATAACACCGTAACACCACACCAGATGGGTGGACTTGATAGTAACCATGACTAATTCAGTGCTCATTGGTCCAGTGATTCGCACGATTGGTCTTGGTATTTAGTACATACTCCAAAGGATTAAAAAAAATAATCCCTTTCAAAATTCAATTGCATGAATTGATCGAATTAACAGTTCCGTAAATGGACTTATTAAAAGATTGGATAATTTACAACAATCCTTTATAACAATCACTCACTGTCGTTCAAGATATCTTTAGACTGTTTAATATGCTGCTACCTCACAATAACACAGCAGTTTTTTATACCATCATAGTTGTTTGTTCTGTGCCAATCACCAAATCATTGAATTGATTGAATATCAAGGATTCCACGATGACGTGTGTATAAAATCTTATTGCTTAGTTAATGTTGATTTGGTGCTTTCAAAACTCTTGCATGTACACGATTATAACGTGCGTGCCATATTGAAAATGTTTCTCGTTAGTGCAGTCTACTAGAATCTAAAGTTCTTTCTGGTTCTACAATTTTTTTTTTACCTCAAACCACAGTACCGTCCAATTTAAAGTAAAAAATCTTATTGGTAATGTGCAGTTAACTATCATGGCTTTAAAGTTTCAAGTAATCTATGTTTATACCAATAATGCACATGTGGTTGTTCAGTTTGTTGTTGAGTTGAGTTGGTTTAACGTCCAACATCAGCTTTTTATAGGCTATATTATGGACGGGGCCCAAGAGTGACGTCTGATAATGTTATGTGCTGCCACAACGAGACATGTCGGGGATACCATGACTCCTTTCTCAGCTGATCGCATTATACGGACCCAGACCCAACCTGTAGGGAGCGAAATCGCCAGGGCTCGAACCTCGGACCTCCTGCGTCGGATGTCGATGTTCTATCCCAGGGCTACATCGCCCCCTTGTTTTTGTGTTTGTATGGTTAATCAAACTTCATCATTGATAAGGATGTTGTTTTCTTCAGATTGCATAGACTTTGCTTACCAAATGCTGGTGTTCTCGGACTCACGGGATATACCGTAGTTGTCTTTTCAATTGAGACCACTCGAGATGGAAGTGGTCGCAGAATTTCATCTCACATTGAGAGTCAGTCAAGAGTGATGGGCCCGCGTTCTCTACTGGTTCACTTTCCAAGTCGCGACTCAGGCGGAGACGACAAGTGTGTGTGTGTGTGTGTGTGGTACCCTGTGGACAAAGCAAACCTTATAAAAGTTCCTGAATACATTTCACAGTTACCCGATTAACTTATGATTTCTTCTCCCCCATCCCCCCACCCCCACCCCCACCAAAAAAAAAAAAAAAAAAAGAAAGAAAGCAAAACAGAACCATACACCCAAAGCCTACATAAAAGCACACGGGGTGTTTTGGCAATACGACGAGTCTAGGGTGTCAGTTCTGTCTTAACACGACCACGGGCGACCGTACTCAGGTGAGACGAAAGTTCACCAACTTCACTTGGTGCCTAATGGATCCGAGTGGCCAAGCTAGATCTAGGTCAGAGGATCACAGTCGCTCCACACTCCGCGAAGCCATCAGGGTTGTTGCAGTTCAAAGTGCTTCACTCGACTACAGGTACTTTTTTACATGCCAAAAGACACTTTACAGTCAATAGACATCGCTATGTGACTGTTTCATTACAAATCTCTTTTACTTTTCAACTGCTTTTTTTCTCCACGAGAAGGAAGCTTTGTTTGGAAGTCCCCATATCTCGGGGGTCCAGAGGAAGAGCCAACCCGTGCCATTGGTCAAGTCCAGTATTGACCACTTCTGTCGGCCAGACATTCACACGATGGATCCTCCAGGTAAAGCAGTACTACGGCCTTGTGAGACTTAAGAGTCAGGTTAAGTTAATTCTATTTTTAACAATTTTTTTTACTCATTCACGTCTATTTTACTTAATATTGCCCTAGATGGCTTCTTCGATTATTCATCTGTCAAGGGACCACGTATTGTTATAAATGTGGACTTATTTTCTTTGATTAACTGTAAACCTCCTCACGTATAGAACCATTTCTGAAGTGTCCAACTACGTTTGAGGTCAACTTGCGACAAAATCTACATAATCTCAAATTTTGGGTTATTTCATGTTGTAAATGTATATATAATATATACTGAACAAAATTAAAAAATACACACACGCACGAGAAAGTCTAGTTAGTATTTGCATTATGCAGCCATGAAAGTAGTCTTGTGATCTAGCATACCGGTCTTTAATTTAGCAAATACTCATGGCCTGTCATATCTACGAGTGTAACAAGGACTGTCCACCACCAATCAGTATGTACCAATATTAACACAAATGCCAGCATCAATGTATTCACTCGTGCGTGTATGACTGACAACTAATCATAAGCGTTTTCCACCACCAAGAACACGGGAAAACGTTTGACGATGCGCTGTCTCATATTGGAGATTGGGGACCTTATCAGAAGCGGATGTTGTTGTTCAGTTTCCTGGCATGCGCAGGCGAAGGTCTCCAGTTGATCACTACCATCTTTACAATGGGATCTCGAGACTTCAGGTAGGTGTCGTGGAAGAATAGGGCAGTGAGTGAGGTGGCAGTAAGGGCGGAACTGGAGCATTTATGATTTAAGGAGGCGCTGAGTTTGCTATCCCATTGAGTTTTATTGTGTTCAGGAAAATGCGTGTTGTTTAGATCTTCTTGTTGTTTACTTGTTGTAGCTCCAGATTGCTCAGTGTGAAGCCAAAAGGGTTAAAAGTCAATGCTAACTCAGAGTAATCATTCGTATCTACTATACGGTACATCACAGGGTTTTTTTTTGTTGTATTTTGATTTGTTGTTGTTGTTGTTGTTGTTGTTGTTGTTGTTGTTGTTGTTGTTGTTGTTGTTGTTGCTGTTTTTTTTATTAGACCCGCGTTGAGGTAGCATGGCTCACTGTATCGAATGAATGGAGATGTTCAATAAGCAAAGTGAATGTCCAGAACAACCATTCCGTCGTCAGATGCGCGGTACCAGGTCTAGCGAACGACACATTCAGCATCCAGAGCGAGGCTCACGCCCTCTTGGTCAACTCGACCGTTCCCTGGGACGCAGACAAGGGGGGCTACTCTCAGTGCTCACGGTACAAGCACGTCGTGAACGAGTCGACAGGGGAGAAAACCAACTGGTTGCCAGGAGCAACCGAGTCCTGCTCGCGCTGGGTGTTCAGCTCTGACGTCTTCAGGTCCTCGATCGTCTCTGAGGTTTGTCGATGTCCGGCTACAGGTTACTCAGCCTGAAAACATACTGCCTTGTCTAGGAGAGAAGAATAGATGATTTTTATGTGCCTTGTCTAGGAAAGAAGAATAGATGATTTTTATGTGCCTTGTCTGGGAAAGAAGAATAGATGATTTTTATGTGCCTTGTCTAGGAAAGAAGAATAGATGATTTTTATGTGCCTTGTTTCCCGAAGAAACCTAAGTGGTAACGATGGTATCAGCTGAGATTCGAACTACGGATCTCTTGCACGCCAGCCTAGAGCACTACCGACTGAGCGGTCGACTTGGAGAGAGAGAGTAAGAGAAAGAGAGAGAGAGACAGAGAGAGAGAGAAAGAGAGAGACAGAGACAGAGAGAGAGAGAGAGACAGAGAGTAAGAGAGAGAGAGACAGAGAGAGAGACAGAGACAGAGAGATAGAGAAAGAGTTAAATGACATTATTCTAGAGATGCAATATAGAAGAACAAAATGTTAGACAGTTTTGCACCCTCCCCCCCCTTTTTTTCCCTTCCATTTCCCCTTAAGCTTAGACAACGGTAACTAAAAATTCTTTTAAATAAATTATTATATTCCTACAGTTTACAAGGTATGCTATTGTTCGAATATATTTCTATGGTAATGATTTGTATTATAGACAAAGCTTGTTTAGAAATTATGTGTCTAAGGATCTTAATCATGAATTACACTCAGAGTGTGGAAAGATGAATTTGAAACTGTACAATGAAATAAATAGATATACCATTTAATACAGAAGTCTAATTTATTGCCCGTATTTTAACTTTCGAGCTTTCCTATACATAATAATTTACCTTAGAGGCAGGATCGCCTGCTTGTTCGCTGAGCCCACTACATAATTATTTCCATCGTTTGGCGCCGTTACCATGTTTGAACATGTGGTGCACAGAGATACACGGACGATATTATTTGAGTGGATTTTGTCTCCGGTCGGCTACTAAAAGCTTCAAACATTTGACTTCATAGCATAATATTTAACTATGTCCTGGTAAATTGCTTCACAAATCATACTATAGAGTAGGGATGTAAATAATGAAAACAATATATCGCTTTTTTTTCCAAAACCAAAGTCTCGCAGCACTCTGTTAGCTGGACCTTTCTGTCCAACTCAATGACACTCAATATACATGAACAACCGAAGCTGGGAGGGATGTGTGACAGAGAGTTCTACGTGATGAATTGTCCAACGGTTATGTGGACCCAGTTTTCTGGAGTTACTGTGTGTGACAGCGAACAGTGTGTATATAGTGTATGTGTTCTCCATAGCGATCTTGATTGGTCCACAGCTGGAGCTGGTTTGCGACAGGAAAGTGTACGTCTCTCACGCCCACATGATGAGCATGGCGGGACTCATGGCCGGCTCTATTGTGTCCGGAGCTCTCTCTGATCTGTGAGATTTTTTCATCAGCATTATCACCATCATCACTTTCATCATCATCATCATCATCATCATCATCATCATCATCATCATCATCATCATCATCATCATCATCATCATCATCATCATCATCATCATCATCATCATCATCATCATCATCATCATCATCATCATCATCATCATCATCATCATCATCATCATCATCATCATCATCATCATCATATCCCCACCCTGTCTCGTATGTGGAAGCACATACAATTGCCAGACGTCCGTCTTGGGGCCCGTCCACAATATAGCCTATATAGTGCTGATGTTGGACGTTAAAACCAACTCAACTCAATCTGCATTATCATCATCATCATCTTGATCATCATCATCATCATTATCATAATCATCATTGTCATCATCATCATCATCATCATCATCATCATCATCATCATCATCATCATCATCATCATCATCATCATCATCATCATCATCATCACCACCATAGTTATCATCATCATCATCATCATCATCATCATCATCATCGTTATCATCGTCACCATCATACTCATCATTATCTCCATTATAATTATATTTGAAGTATAGCCATAAATTATACCTAATCGCGTTACGCAGTTAAAATATAACCTGACTCGCCTTCGGTTTAAAAACTTAGAGGCATTAAAATTGGCCGTGTGACTCCTAACTTTGCCGTTTTCTCTGAAAGCCTCATACTGAGATTTAAGGACACTCGCGTTCCTCTGTTGCGGACAGCGTTGTGCCCAGCGGTCTGTGACTTGAGTTTGTGAAAGACTTTTTGTGTGGGTGTGAATCGGACACGGAGATAAAGGGGCTGGGGAGAAATGGCGTCGCTTGGTACTGGCTCGCTTAGAACGATAATAAAAGTAGTCTGAAGTGTTTAATGGTTTTTGTTGTGGGTTTCTTTTCAAGACCAACGACGCTTGTCATTCTATAGAATTGTTAGTGTTTAATGCGCGCTTTCAACACCTTCAAGCGTATCCCACGATTCACTAAATCTCGAGGGGCTCCCGACGGCTCAGTTAGAAGTGCCATCACTAACAATCAAGAGGGACCACGTTCGAATCTAAGTTCCAATCTTAAATAATACCTTCCTTCCCCCTCCACCTCTGTTCTAAAGGGAAACCGAGGCAGGCACAACTAATACAAAATTATTTTTACTTCTTTTTTCATTATCATTCTTAGCAGCGTATAGACGTGGTCTGTTGTCATTTGCATCATGTAAAATAAAGTATAAATATTCAGTTTTAACGCTCTCAGTCTAATACATTCATGATATATAATCAAAGAAGAGTTAGTATACTATCTTTTTAACTGATAGACCTAATTCATTCAATTTATGACTATGTTAAATGGTATCCATATATCCATATCAGCAACACTGAATATATTACTCAGGTAGCAATGCCAAAACAACCATATACACACCAACCAGCAGCCAAATGTAAGGACTCTACCGCTTGTTTACTGAATGCCTCAAACCAAATGCGAGACACGACAAAACTTGTGCACGAGTCCGTAACATGATGAACCTCTGCATGGACAGTAACAGTAACTCGTGTGCTGAGGAGGAGGAGACTTCAAAAAGAAAATAAAACTTGATTAATACCGAACTTACAATTTAGAGGTACATGTTATTGAGTTGTTATTGAGTTAGTTTAAAATTAGCATTAAATAGGCTATATCGTGGACGGGCCACAAGACTAACGTCTAACAATTTTATGTGCTGCCACACACGAGATAGGGTGGGAATACCACAACTCCTGTCTCAGCCTGTCACATTAAACTGACACCGACCAGTAGGGGGTGAAATCGCCAGGGCTCGAACCACGGACCTCCTGCGCCGGAAGCCCATGTTCTACCCCAGGGCTACCGCACCCCCCTTGTTTTTGTGTTTGTACGGGCAGTTAAACTTCATCATTGGTAACCCCCCCCCCCTTCCCAATTAGAGGCACACATAGTAAGTACACAAACTAGATCGCGATCTTTTAATAACATGCCTGCGATCTGATTCTGTCCTCAGATTTGGAAGGAAAAAAACTTTTCTTGTCTTCTACTGGGTGCACATGTGTCTCGCCTTTGTCTCTGTACTGGCCACGACTATCCCAACTTTCCTCGCGATCAGGTTTCTTATGGCTGCAACTGGCATTGCATTTTATATGTCCATCTATGTACTGTGTATGTACATTGTAGTTTAAATACTTGTTTATCACTATAAAAAGGCCTATCAATTTTCATTATGATAATTATCGAGACATTATAAAAGTCATACTCTCTTCTCCCTCAATAATAATAATAATAATAATAATAATAATAATAATAATAATAAGAAGAAGAAGAA